>CAAE01010519.1:9525-38523 GCA_000180735.1 Tetraodon nigroviridis | reverse complement strand
GGTCACTATGTACCTAAATAAAGGGATGGCTGCAGTGTTTTAAGTGCTCTTTGACTCAGCAGAATGACCTCGCAGGTGCTTGTTAGCGTGCATTTAGAATCGGACTCACCTGCTGCAGGGTGCCTTCTCCTCTGGCCATTTTATACAACACAAACAGGGGGATGAGTGAGAGAGAGATGGTAGCGATGAACCAGCCCAGGATGTTGGCCCAGAGTGGATAGACATATGTGTCACTGAACCTCAGTGGGGTGTATTTGACAATGGAGAAGATGAAAGTTGCCTGTAAAGCAAACAACTGCATTTGTGACTATGTTAACTAAAAGTAGCACAGAAATTTGATTCACTAGACTAAAATCAACATGGTTGGCTTAGCAACAAGATAAATGTGGTTCAACAACCGATGTACAAAAGATACTTCAGAAAGGATCCTTACGAGACAGATGAAGGGGGTGATGTACGTCCAGCAGTACTTCATGAATGGATTCGGACGATATCCAATCATGTCTGTGATGTTTTTGTAGAAACGCTCAGAACCTTCAGGAACCGGATAGTCGGCAAAGTCAGCCTTGATTACATTGTTCACGTGAAAAAAGGCTTTGTTTGAATTCACCGACCGTACACCCAGCCGATGCTGACTGACTGGCAGAGGGAAAGGAGGAGTAAGGTGGTGCCACTGCAGACATGATGGTCCAACAGCTGGAGCAAGTACACCCCTCCCTAAGAATAGGAAAAAAAATACATTCATTATACAAGGTGATCATATAATGGTGAAAAAAGTGTGCTGCGCAAACCTCAGTGACCAGTGAGAGTCCCAGCAAGCAGCAGATGCTGCAGATAGCCAACAGAAGCAGCTCACGCCTGCAGCCCTGCCGGAAATTCGGGAACAGGTCCACCAGTGATGTCATCAAACATTCCAGACCGACAAACTGGAAGAACCCAGAAAGGTGGAGTGAGCCTGCGTGTTTGTGCTGATTCAGCAAGTCTTTTCTCAGTGTTCTCCAGCTCCAGCCGATACCTGACTGTCCAGTCCGAGCAAAATGATCATGGAGAAGAAGCACACTGACCACAAATGAGGCATGGGCATCATGGCCACAGCGCGTGGATAGACAATGAATGCCAACCCTGGCCCTACGTACACAAATACACTGCTCAGAGAAAAAACTGGAATTTGCTTGATATTTACTAAAACGTGAGACTTTAAGATTGCAAAATGATTCTCTTCTCAATATTGGGCACATGCCAATTGCTAAGTAAATAATTCAAATACTGTACATCGGAATTTTGGGCGTTCTAGCAAAGAGAAATCGGGACTGTGCACTGCAGACTGTGACATTATTTTTCCAAAAGGGTGTATATAGCTATCATCAAATAATAGAAATATCCAACGTTTTGTCATTAGGCAGTCATTAATGTATGTCAGTACTTGCCTGATTCAGCTACTTCAGAAATATCCACTCCTTGTTCATAGGTCATGAATCCCAGCACGGAAAAAATGGCGAATCCTGCCACAACACTGGTGGCACTGTTCAGTAAACACAAGTAGAAACAGTCCCTGAAAGGCAAAAATGAACATGTAAAAGTAATGTACTGGTAAGACTGTTGCAACTGTTCACAAAAGTAAATGTCTACCTGTAACAGTCATTTTTATAAGTGTTGTAACTTCCAAGAGAAGTAAGAAACCCAAGACCAATTGCATAGGAGAAGAAAATCTGAGTACCAGCATCCATCCACACCTGAAACAGTCGATCAAAGTGTGTCAGTTTCTTGCAGTCTGGTTATGTAAAACAACATCTGATACCCATATATGCTTTTTTTTTTTTTTTTTTTTTTTACCTGTGGATCCGAAAGGCGGGATATATTTGGATAGAGGTAGAAAATGATGCCATCTAGGGCACCGGGCAGGGTCACACCACGTATGAGCAAAACTAGCAGCGTAGCAAAGGGGAAGGTGGCGGTGAAGAACGCTGCCTGATGTAAACAGAACCAGAAGAATTTTAGATTTTATTACATATACCAGCCTCATTTTTTCCACAGTAATTCATGTTAGTTTGTTGGCTGGTTTATTAAAAGAAAATAATGCAGAAATGGTTGGCTTAAAAAAATGAATAGGTAAAGGTTTTTGCTTAACCTCTGCTGGGATTTGACATCGTCAAATCTGTTAAGAAAATTTCCTGAGAAAAGATATAGTGTTTATTAGTAGCTGGAGAGGTATTAAAACAGTTTCTGAAAGCAATTTTTTGGGGGGGCAACGCTGGAAGTTTCTGTTTGTTTGTTTGTTTGTTTGTTTGTTTGTTTGTTTGTTTTTGACTGAAAGGACATAAAATATATATCAAAAATGTTTAACTGAGCAGTACTTTTCCTGTTGACTTGATGCCTTTCCAAACACAGAAGTAGCAGATGATCCAGGTCAGGATTAAACACAAAGCCAGCTCCCACCTCAAGCTGCCAATTTCTTCAATACCTTTAGAGACCTTTAAAACACGGTTCCTGGACAGAAGAAGCAACCAATGGCAATGGGGGGGGACAGAAAAATTGAGTTGCAGGTGGGGGGAAGGACACTAGGAGTTAAGTGGTAGCAGGAAAATAGCAAGATGAGGAGAAACTCAAAAGTGGGCTGATTATAGTGAAGCACAGGACAGAAAGAAGAGGTAAAGGGATTAACAGAAGAAATTAAGTTATCAATCAGTTTAAAATGTTGAAGTTGTCAGTACACTTACCGCCAGAATTCCACAACAGGAAGAGTTGTGTTTACAGTTGTCCTGGAAAGGCTCCGATTTGGATTGCTAAGATCCAAACATGCATCTGTCATAAAACAGAGCGATACACATCTTTACATTCTCATAGACTTTGCAAAAATATTGTTGTATAAATAATCTAATGTATGCCTTTATTTACATTCATATTAATAAACCTGAAACACAGGGTTATTTTAATATTGAATTGGATCGTGACTGACAGATTTCCACACAAGAAAAACCTACCAGTATTCCAGTAGTTTTCGCACGTGGCCCATGGCAAATCCGCAGTGAAGGATGAGAATAAGTAAAAAAAGGCCCAAGCTATTATGATGATGTATGAAGTCCCACTGAAGGCGATGATTAGGTGGCTGGCATAGCCCATGCCTGAAAGGACATTTGGGTGAAAGTCAAAAGTCTTTTTTTTTAAGCGTAAAATACGTGCGTAATTACGCACAGAGCGACATCTAAAATATGATCAACCATTTCAGGACACTGTTCAGATTTGATTGGAAAAAAAAGTAAAAATAAAAACATTATTAAACCTTGGAAGAGCGGACATATCTTTCTCCAGCAGGTGATTCCGCCCTGGTTTGTGTACTGTCCGACAGAAGTCTCAAGGAAGAACAAGGGAATTCCGCACGTAAACATGAACAGAATGTATGGGATGAAGAACACACCTGCAAAAAGGTGAGCATCTGAGCTTCTGCGATTTCTTGTGATCGGGAACAGTAGTGATTGTAAATCCACTCACCCCCGCCGTTTTTGTAGCACAGGTAAGGAAACCTCCACACGTTTCCAGGTCCGATGATCGCTCCCATGACGGTCAGGATGAATTCGGCTTTGGTCCCCCAGTAACCCCGCTCTGACTGCTGCGGCTTTTCCGTGAATCCCCCGGGAGCAGACACCGACCAGCCGGGTGACTTTTCATCATTTTTCATCTTTTCCCTTTCCATCACTCTATACGTCCTGTTAGTTTGCAAAGAACTACTTAGATGTCAAAACCACTAAAAAGTAAACTTCAGTCCGCTTAATTTCAGCTGGTTGTTAAGGGAGCAGACGCAGAAGTAACGGACAGTCCTTGCAGCTCACGTCTGAACTTAGGAGCTGCAGCATCGGGTCAAAGTAGTTATTTGTCGGTTTTTGCCAGGTTCCGCGCAAAAAGCACCGAAGTTGCTTTTTAATCACAGAGGCGTGGCATCCGTGCAGAGAAATAAGAGAAGTCACTTGTTCTGAAACTACAACACGTCACGTGACGGTTTTTACATTCCATGGTACACCAAAAAAAAAAAAATGAATCAATTATTAACACAAAAATATACAAAATAGTGTGTCTGAGATCTGGTGTGAAGTCTCCATAATCTCTTTTGGTGGTGATGACAAGAAAAACCATCATGCTGCAGGTCATATGGAACAACTGGATGCAAATGCGAGTACTGGTTCATTTGAAAGCAAACAGAAGCGGAGGAAGAGCTCACCATTATTGCCATCAGATACGATGGCCAACCCCAGAGTGTTTTTCTGTCCTTCATTGTCAGGTTTTTGACTGTTTAAGGCACCAGGAGGTTGACAGTGTAGCCAGTATGGGACAAAGACAAAGGTGTGAGGAATTTTTGAGACATTCCTCTGCCAAATTGTAAAAGAAAACCTTGGTGACCGCAGAATTTAAGGCTATCCAGTTTCGTGTAACATTTTTAGAGCCAAATATAAAACCAAAGCAGCCCTTATGAACACGAAGACCATAATGACCCTTATAAAAGAACAAATATTTCCTGAAAGTAAGCTGACAGAAAAACATAATTACAGCCAACTCTCCCCTCACATATCTTTTTAAGGGGGTTGGGCAAAAAAAGAGTTAGAGATTCTACCTTCTAACGGTAAGACTGGACATTGCGGGACGGCTGTACTCACTCTGTTCAAGGATTATGGACTTTGAACAGCGCACCTCCTCTGTATTCATTTTGAATACAGGAATGTCACAGGGCTGTAAGACCCACTCATCCATCCAGTTTGTGTACCTGCTTTATCCACAATTAGGTTGCAGGCATGTACTAGAGCCTGTTCCAGCTGTCGAGAGCCATCTTCTCCAATTCATGCCTCCAACTCCATGAATATGCAGACAGTATCACAGTGGTGGGTGTCATTACAGACAGTAATACTTCAGCAAAGAAACACAGTATAGAACATGGAGGAACTGTGGGAAGCATAGGGAGTCAGTTTCTTTGGAGTACAGTGTTTTCAGCCAGATGTCTTGGAAGTGTTTTTGAACTTCACTGAAGAGTGAACAGTGGTGAAGGCAGCCCAGGGCATCAGTGGGATTGAGCTCCCTCACATGGGCATGCTTTATGCCAACAGACCCAAGGAGATTAGACATCACATACCCTGACAGCTCCCTTGTGATGGTACCTACTCCTAAGCTGTTAAGTACAATAAACTCCTCCAGGCTCACGGCTGAAAAACAGCTTCTGTGCCAGAGCTTTGGCCTCCAACTCTCTCCTCTCAGTCCCCCATTTAAAACACACCTTCCCCTCAACATATCACACTAAAATGGCTACATACACAAAAAATGTAGGTATTTATGGACATATGCTTGTCTGTGACTATCTATTATATAAATGTCTGCACACACATACACAACTGCACAAATTTGGACCATACCAATAACCAATATTACAATGGTTTTACCATTGTAATAGTAAAAGTATAGTCATCATTGAAACTGTTAATAATTTTGATTAATTGCAATAACAATCCTCACAGCAATTAAACAAAGTATTTAAAAAAATAATGAAAATTATTGATATTTATTGCATCAAAAACATGTAAAATAATTTTATCTTAGTTATGAGTTGTTAAAATGGCTGAAATGTGGTATGGCTCTAATAACTTTACGCTACACGATTTTAAAAAAAAAAAAAAGCTTTTCTTTTAATTTCCCTGTTGAAATTTGTAGACGGTCCCTTAGATTTGTGTTCCCCAGTACTTAGAAGAAGCAATTCTTATAAACAAACAAACAAACAAAAAAACAATGGTTTTGTAGCCCATGATCTATTTACAAAAATACATTGAGTATGATCTCATAATGTTTTGTCTTTTATAAATAGAAAGTATATATTGAAATTTGAATGCGCCCTGATATTTACTTATATTTAATAGACTAATCATTTGCTTGTGACTGGGTGTGTTGGTGCACGGTGGACTGCGGAGGCTCACTGGGCTCAGCTGAAAACCAGTGAGCTCATTGTGGCTGCAGGAGGAGGAGGAGGAGGAGGAGGAAGGCGGGGCTCCCAGCATCATCACCACCGGCCATCGCTGCTCATCGTCCGGGCTGCTGATGCTGAGAACCCATTTGTCCACGTTTAATAAAAAAACGAAAAAATAGGATGACCAGGAAACTGTTAAACGCCGTTTAGGAGCCCTCGATGCCAACAAGGTAAGGCGCTGAAAGCTGTCTGGAGGGGAAAAACGCTGCTTTTTGATAGGTTGGATGCGGACGGAAGTGGGTGTTAGCGGCCCTGCTGGTGGCATTCGGTTTTATCAGCACAGTCGTGATGACAGATGGCATATTTTTTGGAACCAGACTAAATCACACTCAAATACCCCGGGCAGTTGTCCCGCACGGCGGGAGCAATGCGTGTCCGTACAAAGGAGGGTGGTGTTGGGGAAGCTGGGCGCGCATGGTGGTAGAGCCGGAGCTCGGCCTGCACTGGCGGGCCGGCGGATGGAGCGCTAGCCGCCTGGTGCTCTTCATGGCCGCGTACAGCCGACGGATGTTCGCTGGAGACCCGTCCGGCTACACAGAGCGTCCGTGGGTGCTTCTGCTGCTACTGTTAGCTCCGGGCCTGCTTTACTTGTTGTGGAGCGGAGCAGTTTATCAGGTAAACCCTTGTGCGCACCTGCGGCTCCCGTTCACCATTACGCATTGAATTGTTTGCAAAAGCCGCGTTTATTTCGCTCGACACTCACGTCTGGAGAGGATGCAGCAGACATGTTGAGCTCAAAGTAGGCTCACGGGCCTTTACCGAGGCGCTGCAGCCTGCAACTGCCCAGAATGGTACACTACTCTGGCCCGATTTACGCAAAGGCGAGCCATTTGGTTTTACTCCACACTGTTTGGAAGTCACAGGTTTAGGCACTAATAATTAAATCAGTTTTTGTCAATGAACGTGGAAGCTGAAATGGGAATCATAGCCTCATCACATGATTATACAATATTTAATGTTTTTGTGAATAGTAACAGTAAGGGTAGGGTTGTAAGATTCATTCAGTTTCGGCTTCCATTGTGTTAAAACTAGAGTCTTAAAAAATGAGGATCTTTTTCTTTTACTATTTTGAGATTGAGATTTGCTATTTGCCCTCTTGAAATGTCAAGTAAAATAATATGGCTTTATACATATTTAGCCAGAGCTGTACAGAAAAGTTTCATCCATTAATATCTTTTACAAAAAAACCCCAAAAAACAAATCTATATTACTTAGATTACCATTTCAGACACAACCAAGCACGCTGAGATTGTATAAAATAACCAAATGCTCCAAAAAAGTGAACGGACAGAAGATGTTGACACTAAATAACACCCCCCAACTTCTCAGTGATAATGCAAGACAGATGAGATGCAGGTGTCACAGGTGCCGCTCTAAACTGGGCTGAGCTGCTTTACAAACTCATTTGAAATAATATAAAAAACAAAAAAAAACATCTGACAGTTTAAGTGAGACTAAATCGATCACACTTTGCTGACATATATTCTCTGTGACATCGTGTTCCAGATTGATCAAAGCGTATTGATCATTCAAACTGCATGTGAGACACTGAGCAGGGAGCATCTGCGAAGGGTAATTCTTTTGGCCCGATGCTAAAAAGAACATCCGTCTTGTTCAAACTGCAGAAATCTCTGTGACTTTGGCCGAAGTGATGATACTGTAAACCATCTTACGTCACAAACAGATCCCTGGCTTCAGTCAGATGAATGTTTGCCCGCCCTGTTGCATAAAAATCCTCAGTCAAAAAACATCCTGTTATCACACGGTTGGTTACATGTATAACCTTTTAGATATGACAACAAACAATAGCCCGTTTGTATGCCTGAGATATGGCTTGGCTTGACCAGAGAAGCACAAAAAATAAAGAAAATATCCGCAAATTGGCAGATTTTGACTGCACACGGCAGGTCACAGCTTTGCGTGTGCTCAAAAAACTGTGTTTGCAATTGATTAAACTATTGATATTGTGGAGTGAATGACGTTAATGAGGCCAAGAGCTACACATAAACCACCGTGCCGCATGTGTATATCTGAATGTGCCAGTGCTTATTACACTAATCACTCACTCTACTTTCTGCAGGGCCATGTGCATGTTTCCTGAAGGCTGATCGGGCAATTTTTCTCATTTATTGCGCTTCTGAGCTGTCTGTAATGAACTTTGTCTGTTTGGCAAAAGAACCATATACCAAAGCATATTGTGTAACTTTTGTCATCCAAAGTTTTGTAAGAAAAATTTCCTTGGGGGACAGAAAACAGTGCGTTATTTTCAAAATGTCTAATCCTAATGTCTGATCTCAATTAAGTGTACAGCAGAACACTCTTTTACCCACCTCTACATGTTTATAGATTGCACCAGAGAACAGACTAAAGAGACCATAAAGGAACGGTGCAGTATTTTATTTATTTGCGTCTGTAGTTTAGACACTATTGCCATCCTATTCCCAAATTATGTAAGACAGAAATGTGAATGGATGTTTTGCTGTTAGACAACCCGATTACAGTGTGTTGATCTGCTTCCAAGTTCTTAAAGGAAAGAACAGCTATTGGCAAAGTTTGCGTTTGTGGTTTCACTCGCTTGTCTTAGTCCACATGCGTTTCTCTACGCTTGTGTCGGAGTGGGGCATTTCTGACTGGACATAGTTGCACACATCTGCTGGATTTCTTTCGGGAGTGAGAGTTTTCTGCTAGGTATTGGTCATTCTGTATTTCTTTTTTTTTCTTCTAATATGAATTTGGAAAAACAACATGTGCAAAACTGGTGTTAAAGGTCTTGTGTTCAGTTTTAAAGCCAAAAAAGGGTGTTGAATAAATAACTCATCACCAGGTGCAGAACAGAGGGGGCACTGATGACTGGGGGGGGGGGTGGCAGAGGGAAGGGCCGGGCAGGAGAGAGGTGGGGTGCTTGGAGCTGAGGTGCGAACAGCTGTGGTGGCGTCGCTGGCCTGGGGTGAAGTGGGGCCTGGTTGGGTTGGGGTAGGGGGCCGGAACAATACAGAGTCTGTTAACAGTTTTTCACTTTTGTGGCCATGTTTGATCACCAGAGGCTTGGTGACCACCCCCCTCCCTGGGTTGTGGACATTTGCTTCAGATCCCTCCATACTTCCCGGTTGTTGTTCTGTTCCTGGTGCTGCTCGGGCTTCCTCCTGTAGCTGCCTTTGCACTTCCTGATCGTGTATTTCAGCTCCCTCTGCACTCTTTTCAGCCCCCCCCATCTCCTAATGTAAAAGCCCTGTTCCTCTCCCTCAGCCGGGCTTTCAGGTCTGGAGTTACCCATGACTTGTTGTTGGGAAGGCACCACATGCTCTTGGATGGTGTGGTGCTTTCCGTTGAGAGGTTTATAAATCTTTTGATGCAGTCTGTTACACTGTCGATGCTCTCCCCATGTGGGCTGCAGAAAGCTTAATAACAGGCTTCCATTTGGAACCTGTAAGCCTTATGCAATGGATCAGATTTACTATATTGCCTTTCACGCATCTGTTCACGCAACTGTTAGAAGTCTTCCAGAAAGAGTTCTCCCATCCCGCTGTGTTTCTTTCACTTATTTGCTGTCTTGAGGAGCATTCCGAACCCGTACCCCGCTGTTTAATAACCGGGAGGGGTGTGGGACCTGTAAAGTCATCTGTTTTTCAGATTTATTCAAAATGTATTGTAATGGATCTGGTGCGATTTCTGCGTAGGTTGACAACACCCCCAAAAAAAACTTGTGTTTCTTTGCTTTTCCCACAGACTTCCCATCTGAGGAGAGAATGAGGAAGAGGAGAAACTGGAAAACCTCGAAGAAGCCTTGGAAAGTTTCTGTGACGTTTCAATGAGAGCACTAAAAGAGCTGTACTAATTCTTTTCGACGCAATGGCCAAGAAAGGACGCACGAAAGGCGACAAGCCGGAAGCGCTCATCTCTGCCCTGCAGGCAGCCAATGAAGATCTCAGGTCCAAGCTGACTGACATTCAGATAGAGCTACACCAAGAAAAATGCAAGGTGTTCTACGAAATCTAAACATTTGCCTTCAGTAAATGAAATATTGTTATTTAAGTTCAGTATTTTGATGAATGTACAAACTGAACTTATCTGATCTAAAGAGGGTGCCCATCTAAAATGAGATCTGCTCTATTTTATTTCAATGCCAGTGTTATAGTCTCTGTTTTCAGCCTCAATCTGAATATTCCGACATCAGCATCTTTGCAGGAGCAGTTCAAATCCGATATTATCAAGTCCATACAAGCCCCTGTGAAAACAAGCGTTACGCAAACGGTCTGCTACGCACCATCACACCCAGTGACTGGGTTTGTGTTGGCAACTTCAGAAAGAGAGGATGTTCCTGGCATCCAGCTGGAAAAAATCAGTGTGACATCTTTAATTGGCATTGATTTCTCTCACCGGCTGGGAACCTGCAGCCGTCACAACTTTCCCACGTGCAGCACGCTTTTATATCTTGTTGCACAAGTGGAAGTCATGTTATTTTCCCAGTGGACAGTCATTTAAATAGGAGTCAAAATCCATTTCATTGAAGGTTCTGTGATCACATGTGTGACGAGCACGTCTCAGAAATTGGATTTTTATAGGTGTTTTTTTTTTTCTGTTTGTTTGTGAGGATCGTAAAATAATCTTCAAGGCTCATGTGAAATATGTGCAGCATAATTCACACTCTCTCGTTGCACCTCCCGAAGGTGAACAAGCTGGAGCGTGACAAGGTGCAGGAGGTGAAGCGAGTGCGAGAGCAGGAGCAGCACCGTCACACCGCCATGTTGACCGAGCAGAGGGCAAAGTGGCACGAGGAGAAGCAGAAGGAGCTCCAGGCGCTCAGGGAAAATCTCACGCGGCAGCACGAGCAGGAGCTGGCCCGCCACGCCAAAATCAAAGACCAGGAGAACCAGAGGCTCAAAGCAGCGCTGAGCGCCATGAGAGATGGAAGCGGTGAAAAGGTGACTCAAACTTTTGAATGGAACTTTTGGTTTTTTTCAGTTGTGAAAATCCTCCTTTGTCGTACCACAATCTCTTAACCTAAGGCAAAAGACCGTCGAAGCTTTTGCCGATGGGATGTCAGGCCTGAGAAGCTTTCTTTGGGATTTTTTTCCAATCCTCACAACATTGCCACTTTTCCAGGTGCGCACTGCACTCACCCTGGAAGCCAGGGAGGAAGCCCGGCGCTTCTTCGACCAGGAGAGGGTGAAGCTCCTGCAGGAGATAGGCGAGCTGAAGGCATCGAAGAAACAGACGGACGAGGCCCTCAGCAATATGATCCAAGCAGACAAGATGAAGGCTGGTGACCTGCGAGTGGAGCACCAGCAACACCAGGAGCAGATCTCCAAGATCAAGTGGGACTGTGAGAGGGACATCCGCAGACTGGTATGGAATATCACATTTGCATGTCTTAAGTTATATCAGACTTAGTGTTAAATAAGTTCATTAATTTTGGAGGGTACAAGCCATTGTGAATGACCTCAGATGCCTAAATACTGTTTTCTTCTCTGGGTTTCCAGGTGGATGAAATTAAATCTAAAGACCGCACCATCTTTGCTCTGGAGAAGGAACTGGAGTCCACCACAGGCGTCCTGCAGAAGCTCCAGCTTCAGAAGGACGCCCTGGACGAACAGTTGTACCTCGTCAAGGAGGCTGAATGCGGCCTGGGCAGCCCGAAAAGAGAGATTCCAGGCAGAGCCGCGGATGGAGCGGAGCACTGCGGTAGCCCAGTAAGTGGAACGCACCACGATTAGGTCTGGTTCCTGGAGGGCGAGGGGCCCCACCAAAGTTGCAGAAACCCACAATAACGATAAAAAAGTTTTCTAGTACTGTCTAAAGTAAAGAAATTCCAAAATATTGCATCTCCTTGTATATTTCAGGACCTTAGGAGAAACCAAAGGCGCGTCGCTGAACTCAACTCATCTATACGCAAACTAGAAGACCGCAACTCACTGCTGGTGGATGAGAGGAATGAGCTGGTGTGCAAGAATGAGATCGCTCCTGATAGTCAATGTTTATATATTTTGGTCTTTTCTTCATCTTAAACTGAAAATATCCCTCCTCTTCCTTAGCTGAAGCGCGTTCGAGAGTCAGAGAAGCAGTGTAAGCCCCTGCTGGACAAGAACAAATTGCTGAATAAAAGGAATGATGATTTGACTCAGACTATCCAGAAGATGGAGGAGAAACTCAAGGGCCTGGCAAAGGAGAACCTTGAGATGGTCGGCACAGAGTTGCTCTTGAATCACGAGTGTTTTTGGTTTTATGGGACCGCCAGCTAACGTCGCGGTCACCTTTCTCCACGGGTGTGTTGCAGAGGGAGAAGATCAGCTCTCATCCGCCGCTGAAGAAGTTGAAGTCTTTGAACGACCTGGATCAGGCGCACGATGAACAAGAGGTAGCCTTTTTGAAGCTTCAGGTCCTGGAGCAGCAAAGCATCATCGATGATCTGACCCGAGTAAGTGTTCTTTCTTAAAAATCAGTTATCTCCATATTGATTTTGTCTTTACGTAGAAGTTAAAAACAAGTTTGTCTTAGCAGAAGAGTTTGACATCAAGACAATAATCCATTTACAGTTGTCTTTAACGACTGGAAACTAAGTTCTCTAAAGTGAGGATTATATCCCATCTTGGTTGTGAAGTATTAAAATAATTTAACAAAGGGATTGTTAAGAAATGATTCTCTGCTTCTGTTTCCTCCAGGACCGAGAAAAACTGCTGAGGAAGAAAAGACATAAAAGGAGTTCGAGGCCAATAAAGGTGGAAATCTTTTATCTGGATCACTTTGGTGACTGTATTGTGTTTTCAGTCTCAAGTTTTAAAGACAAGTTTAAAGGTTTTAACGCAGAAATGAGTTCATCTCCCCTGACTGATGAGTTTGTAGATGTGTTTTTAAGGTGCGTTCAGGAACACTGTCACTGTTAAAAGAGCCACACACAGATTCCACCGTTCCTGCTGAAAATCTGCACGCTGTATTTTTCAGTCTTTTTGATCACTTTTTCCCCCCATCAGAGGCACATCGTAGTCGACACCTTTTTCGGATACGACGAAGAGTCGATGGACTCGGAGACCTCTTCCGTGGCTTCGTTACGTATGGACAGAACGCCCGCCACCCCCGATGAAGACCTGGAGATGGTGAGAGCGTGCGTCCCGTCTCAAAATGTATGTCTGTGCGTCTGCTTTAAGCACTGCTGACTTCACCCGGTGCCTCAAAGGGCCTGTCCAACGAGGAATCGGAGCTGCGTTTTCGGCAGCTGACCAGGGAGTACCAGGCCTTGCAGCGGGCCTACGCCCTGCTGCAGGAGCAGAAGGGCGGCATTCTAGACGCCGAAATGGAGGCAAAGGTACCGAATAAATTCACACACACAGTCATCACCTGATCTTCTTTATCTGAAATTGACTCTTTTGTGCATGAACATGTGTTACATTTTAATGAATTTGTGTTTTAGGCTCATGAGCAGCTCCAGGCTGAAGTTTTCAGGTATAAGGCCAAAATAGAGGACTTGGAGAAGGAACTGACCCAAAAGGGACAGGTAGGCCACAGGAATGCTGTCTCGAATGGATGCACAGACGCCGTACAGCCTCAAAAATATTCACACTGACATTTGTAGACTTTGTAAAACGTGCTAACCTATTCTGCCTTTTATCAATTTATGTCCGGGAAATAATAATATTCTTGTTTGACAAAGCAATATCATATATACTCTGGGTTTTCACATGAACATGTTGCAAGAATTCATGTGATGTCTTTGATATGTCAGATGATTTTAATCACGGTAGAACTCATCCATCTGTTTGCTCTTAAGTGTCTGTGCATGGCACAGCTTGAGTAACTTCAATAAAGCGACAACTAAAACCATTTGCCTCTGCTTTCTGCCAGGACTCCAAATGGGTGGAGGAGAAGCAGCTGTTCCTACAAAGGAATCAAGAGCTTTTAGAAAAGGTTCAATTTACTTTTGATTATACTTTTATCAATATTTACGCTGTATGTATTGTTCACTGTCAAGTGTTTGAGCCCCAGTCAAGGGTAGACGTGCACTTTCCTGCTAAAGAATTAGCAGGACTTTTGTTTTAACAAATTATTTTACCCAGTTTGTTTGCAAAAACTTTTCTTTTGGTTTAAATTTATTCAAAGTGCAGATTATCAATCCCCCTCTTCTGTGTTTATGCTAACAAACACTTTACTGCGGTGGTTCAGGTAGAAAAGTTGGAGTCAGAGTGCAGTCAGCTTCAACAGGAGCTGCAAGACTCGAAAGACCAGAATGAACTGTTAGAATTCAGGATATTGGAGCTAGAGGTGAGTTCCCTTCCAACTCCATTATTTAGAAGCTGCATTTTGGGGTTTTCTGTAGCTGAAAAAAACACCTCAAATCAACTGCGGCAGTTAACTGGTTTGATTTTGATGGCACGAATAAAAAAATAATATTTCCACAGAAGGAAATTGTCAAACTGTGGCCTAATAGACATTATCAGGTTCTTCACTTAACCAAATCTTATTTGATATTTTCTGTGGACGCAGGAGCGAGAAAGGAGGTCTCCTCCCTTCAACCATCTGAGGATGCATCCATTCTCCGACGGAGTCAGCGCCCTGCAGATCTATTGTATAAAAGAAGGTGTTAAGGTAAGAAAAGATACAGACTTTTATTTTTTAAATAATTTAATCAAATTTTCTAGTTACAGCAGTAGTTGTAATATTCCAAAGTAATTGCCACTATTATTGATACTTCATGCCTTGGATACTATGGACAATTTTGTGTACATATTGTACTCCTTGAAAGTCAGACTTACAAGTGTGCAGAAGTCCTAAATGTGTTTTGTATTTTTTTTGCAGGATGTTTGTATACCAGATCTCATCAAGCTGCTGGACATTCTAGGGGACAATGGGGTAATCCATGTGAAACTCAACAATATAGTACATACAACAAACTGGCATATTATAAAACCGCTCATTTATTTGCTTTTGGCAGAACCTAAGAAATGAGGAGCAGGTGGCCATCATCCAAGCCAGCACCGTTTTGTCTTTAGCAGAAAAGGTAAATGTTGTCGCTTTTAGGCTCTTCCAACTGTTATCTCTAACAAATTCTTGAGCATGGTATTTTTTTGGGTCAAACTTTTACTGTAATTGAGCATCCAGTGGAGGTTTAGTTGGATCCATGTTTTACTGTTTGTCCCCCTCTAGTGGATTCAGCAAATAGAGGGAACAGAAGCGGCGCTGCACCAGAAGATGATGGACCTTGAGATAGAGATGGTGAGCCACTGAAATCCCAAAGAAGGGGGAATAAATCCGTTCTCATGTCTCTCTCTCTCTCTCTCTCTCTCTCATAAAAAATATTTATTAATTTTTTTCTTTGATGTTTTTAGGAGATGTTCTGTAAGCAGAAGGGATATTTAGAAGAAGAGCTTGACTACAGAAAACAAGCACTGGACCAGGCCTACATGGTAAAAGATTTATGTTGGCCTGATTTTATTTACACTGCAATACCTTGGTACTGTAGTTATATTAGTTCAACACAATATATGAACTGTACTGTTTTTACGTGCAGTGGTGGTGTAATTCAACCTTTTATCTTCATGTTGACAGCAAATCCAGGAATTGGAAGCCACTTTATACAATGCCCTGCAGCAGGATAAGGTAAATGCAAGTTAAATTAGTTTAATTTAAAAGAAAAAAATGCCACCATAGGTGTTTATATTAGAGCATTGCTTCTACAAAATATCACTTGTTTGTGATTTGACAAAAAAAAAATGGTAATGCTTTTTTTTGTTCAGGTGATAAAATATGGTGAACCTCTGGATGAGCTGCAAAAGGATGAGCTACGCTCATCGGTGGAGAAGCTGAGGAGGCAGATGTTGAGGAAGAGTCGAGAGTATGACTGCCAGATCCTCCAGGAGAGGATGGAACTGCTGCACCAGGCTCACCAGGTAATATCTGCAATACTCGTTTCCCTTGACCTATTCGGCCTCGTCAGAAATAAAAAAAACTCTGCACATTTCTCTCCATTTCAGAGAATTCGTGATCTTGAAGACAAGACAGAGATTCAGAGAAGGCAGATTAAAGACTTGGAGGAAAAGGTTGGTGTAAAATATGAAGAATATGCTTGTGTGCATAAATAAAAGTGAAGCAGCTTGAATGTAGTGTAAAACTCACCTTCTAGGCAGCTATATTAGCTTTATATTGGCATGAGGTCTGCTTAGATCAATAAATAAACAGTGATGTGGTTTCTAGTGTCCCCGTAGACTGAACCTGTTTGTCTCTGCTTGTCACTAACATCTCCTGAGTGTTCCTCTAATTCTCTCACTTTCTGTGTTCCTACTTTTTTTTCTTGTGTCCAGTTTTTGTTTCTGTTCTTGTTCTTTTCTCTTGCCTTTATCCTTTGGCCTTGACGTGTTTGGCGTGTCCTGTAGCCGAGGTGAGTCTTGAGGGCTTTCAACGTGACGTCGCTGTCGTCTCCCCTGTGGAACTCAGTCAAATAACTGTTACAAAGCTGACATGAAAAAGGGTGGACGGCCTTCTGCACTTCAGGTTGATTTGTGGTTGATACGACCAGATATTACATATTTATCAGTCAACCCAAATCAAACAATGACAAAACAACTGTTTGTTTTATACATTTGATATCTGGGTAGGAATCACATCTTATTTGACCATGGTCCACTTGTTCTCTGTCCCACAAATATGGATCTTTATTTTCTGCTATTATTTCCATTTTAGCTCTTACTTTAGACATTTCGGACAGTTGTTCTAACATCATAATGCTTTTGTATTCATTTTTAACTTACTCAGAAAAGTTACATGTAGCACTTCTCATTTAATAACTTTTTTTTTGTCTGCTAAAGAACCAAAAAATGCAACTTTCACATCATTTTTAGTGTTTTGCTTTGGTTATGAAACATAAGTTTCATCCTAAAACTAAAACATCTCTCTTTGTGGCTTATATATGTGTTGAGTCAGCCTTTTCTTGTCTTCCTTCCTTCCTTTAGATGGTGTGCCATCAAGGACATCTTACTCGCGACTGCAGTGTTATTTATTTCCTGGACGAGTGTGAAACATCATGTGTGGCAGTGGCCAGTACAGGTGGACGTGACGTGTCTTTGTTATGGACATTTACACTTCAGCTGTTTTTATTTAGGGGATTTTTTTTAATTATGGTGGGGGGATTCTCAGGATGTTGCCCAGGATAATATATATACAGTATATATATATATATTTTTAGAGCATTAAATGTCTCTTGAGACAGCTCTGAGGACATGAAAAGACACTCGGTAGATACACAGACAAATATGCATTTTCAGTTTACAGACTTGCATGCAGACACATGTTCACACACAAGCTTTGAAAAGTTCAGACCAAAGCCTGGGGGAATTTCTCTGCCATGCAGGGTCATTTATACAGAGGGGGTCAGGATGTGAACAGACAATAAGTCCAACCCAATCCCAGACCTTTTTTATTTTATGTCCTACATTTTTTCCTTGTTTTGTTTTCATTTTTTCAACCATCTGGAAGGACCCTCTTCAAGAACACAAGCAAACCGTCTCAGGGTTTCGGGTCAGATTTGAATTTAAACCCGGGCTGTGGCATGTTGCTGGTTGGACTGGTCCTGCTGTTGCAAGAACTGTTCTCGTACGAGACTGCTTGGACTCTCCGGAGGACACAGCTGGACGGAAGCACTTTGCAAAGATGAGTTTTTTTTGAAGAAAAGGGGGACGGGTGTCAAAGACCCTTAGGTTGTAACATTACGAAAGTGAAGGTCTGATGAAGGAAAAGACAACATTATTCCACTTTACTTGGATCCTTTCATGAAGAGCCAATAGATTGTCAAAATCTTTATCTTATTTGTCTTACAACCAGCAGATTAGAACCTTTACTCTGGTAATTTTTGGATTTTTTTTTGGTTTTTTTACAGCTTTAACCCCTCCAGAACTGTGTCCCTAGGTTTCCACTGAGATCCCCATCCTTTACTGTAATATATGCATTTGTTGATATGTACATGTGTCTAAATTATTTCATCTCGTCTGTCCTCTCTAAAGCAGCTTGAACAGTTGATGTACTTGGCAGTTTGTAAGTGACTCCACAATATGAATTGCTCTGTTTTATTGTAGTGACAGCTGCAAAGAGGAACTTTATTTCCTTAAAGATTATATTGGAAAATAGAAGTTAAATGTGGAATATTTGTCTCACTTTTTAACAACCCCAACTGCAGTTTTTCCTAAAGACGTTCCTCTGGTTGGCCAGCAGGTGGTGCTGGTGTTATTCAGAAGATTTTCATCTGACTTTAAACTAATGTTTGTGAAAACCTGAATAACACTTAAAGAATTAAATCCAGTTTTTTTTTTCAGCCAATGGAAAAAAAACTTAATGGCTTTTATTTCATATTGAAAATACGTTTTATCTGTTTTCTTCAAAATCTATCATTTTTCCTCACCTTTTTAGATATTATGAGTATTCTACAAATTAACATGACTCTAAAACCCAACTGGAATTAGACAGGAAGAAAATGACTGCTACATCTGCACCACGTGTCTCCTGTCAGACTAAGAGTTTGTAATGCAACATTTATGACGTGTTGTTTCTGGTTTCCCTGAGCTGGAATATCCGTTCTACTGCACTACCCCTCTTCTGTAGTATCAGGTTACATAGATGGTAGCAATGACCTGCTCTAATTTACACACTTCACCTAAAGGCAACTGGACTACTTGTCCGTTCTTGAGGTTTTTCATCTCCGCCCAAAGATTCCTCAGCTCTGATGGAGTCCTGAATGTTTCACCTGATGATTAAGTTTTGATTTCTTAAAAATCGCTGACCTGACCCGGTTAGCATGGAAGGAGTCATGGAAAACTCACTGTTGTTCCACTACAGCTTCTGCAATCTTGCAGTCTTTTACTGATCTTTAGCTGTCTACAATTTTCACCTTTGTATATCTTTAACATGCAGTGTCAGAATTGCATCCTAATTGGCTCACCCCCACCCCCTCTTGACCTTTCTGACCCTACAGACTGGATACCATCCTTTAGGACCCTTCCCATTGTGGCATCTTTACTCAGGTTAATACCATAAAACCAGTCAAACTTTACAAATGTGGTGTTTCTTTGAGGTGAACCAGCTTACAGAACCTGACAAAAGTCCATTTGCCTACTTGGGGCACCGGTGGCCACCATGACTAACCTACACAGACTCATGTCACCCACCTCACTAAGGGGAATGTCTGACTATTTTTGTGCAAACTCAGCTCACAAGCAGTTGCCTTAAACACATATTCCCCCTTTTTTCATTTTTATTTTTAGACTTTACCACTGTACTCCAATAGTGTATGTATACTATTTGATTTTAATTTCCGCATTTTTGTTTCTTTTTGCTTTATTTTGTCGGTCTTCCAGTGAGAATTGAAAACCCTCCTCCTACTTGGTATGAACAAGATGTCCTGATTATCAAACTGTAAAATAAAAAAAAGCAATGTTGTCAAAAAAAAAAGGAAATAAATCATGACCTTTTACGGTAAAGCAACTTGTGCCATCTTTTTAACATTTTTTGACATTTTGCAGCTGAGCCTTTCAAGGCCTCCTTGCATCAATATTTACTTTTTTTCTAACTAATGATGTTTCCCTCTGTTAAGTCCCTACCTTTTTATAAAGTGGATTAAAAGAGCCCCACCCGTTCATTTTAAGGTTCTTTCTGTTCCAAACAACGTTGTCACGGCTTCACTTGGTTTCCTTTATGTGGAAAAGCCGTGATGGAGCAGTAAAGGTGTCAGTTTGTCACAGGAGCTTATAAAAATCTTCGTTTTTTTTCCGCTCTGTGTGTTTTACGACGGAGTTAGTCCAGGATGTTACTCTCTGTCTGCACCAAGTTAGCCAAAACCAGACACCTCAGAGGTGGAGCAGTAGTATAAAAGCACTTCTGGCTTTTACGTTCCAATTATTCCGTTCCATCTGCATTTTCTGCTGTTTTCCACTAAATGATTATCCTAACGAGCTCTAAGCTAGCGTTCTCTCACTCTGCAGTATCAAGGACATTTATCTGACATGTTTAACGGTACATTCTTCAGGCTGTTGTGTTTATTTCTGCAGCTGATCAACAGGCGGCCATTTCCAGGCAGATGCAGCCTGTTTTTCTACCTAGCAACGCTGACTTCATGGAGACTGGCCCACAACAAATGATTTAAGGATCTCACATTTTTGCCATATTGCGGTTCCGTATTAAATGTTCTCCAGGGAGGATTTATAATGTTCTAAATCTGTTAGCAGGGATTACATCAGGCAAGGACTTGGGGGGGTTTTTTTTGTTGTTTTTTTTTTTGGTCACTTAGCGCTGCCAGGCGCAACTGTTGGCTCACGCTGTAAAGGTTTAAGTCAGTGGTTTTTTTTCTTTTAGTACTTGCAAAAAAAGCAAGTTGGGAAAGACGGATGAGGGAAATACACACGTTGCTTTCAGGCTTCATCTGTTTCCAGGTCTATGGCATGGACTGTTCTTTAGGCATGGATGGATGGATGGATGGATGGATGGATGGGTGGTGTCTTCCTAACATATATTCCCACTATTTTTTTTAACCTTTGGTAAGATTTTAAGTTTTCTCAGCGTAAAAGATTCCCATTACTGCTCCTGTTTTGGCTTGTACACAGTAAATGAAAGGCAGAATGACCATGATGCAGCAGCTCCGCTGACCCTGTTCTAGGTGCACCCCTGCCCTCGCCATGGCAGCACATATCAGAGACTCTTTGAATTAACTCTTTCTGACTTGCCTGTTGTGCGCTGGCCCACTTACCCACTTCTTCAAGGCTGTCTGGCTGCCTTGAAAAAATGGGTATCCGTTTGTAACATGAAGACGGATTCTTTGTTTTAAAAGCCTCGTTAAAACATGGGGTCACGACCCCACGGCTGTTACATCCATGCTAACAAGTTATTAAGATAAAAATCACATCCTTCTATTTTCTCAGCTCTGTCGGTTGTAACGTAAGCCGAAAGACTGATTTTCCTGGGTTGAAAAGGACCGAGTATTGGTGGCGTTTGCTCCATTGTCTTTTGGGATGCTAATAGAAGGTCATTGCGTAATGGGGTGTGATTGACAGTGATGACTCCAGTGTCTCCTTGTTGTCCACAGCAGAATCCCACTTTAGAGAACGCGGCCAAAAGCCTCGTGTCCCTTTGCTGACATGGTCGCGTCTCATTTCTGCTGCTGGAAGACAGATCTTGGGGTGTTGATGGAAAACAGCAGCTTCAAGCAACTTTACCCTGGAAGCGCTGGCCACAGGTGTGAGATGAGTTAAAGGACAGTGACAGCGTTTTTACACACACACACACACACATATCCACACATACACACACATGCGCGCGCGCTTCAACACTCTTTAACACTCTTTCTCGGTCACTTGCACCAGGGCTCCAGCATGGCAGAGCGCCGGGGGAACCGGGAGCCATCGGAGGATGACCTGCCGGTTTACCTCGCCCGACCCGGCACCGCCGACCAGGTGCCTCGGCAGAAATACGGCGGCTTGTTTTGCAGCGTCGAGGATGCTTTTGCAAGTAAAACCCTAGATTTTGACGCCCTGAGCGTTGGCCAAAGGGGATCGCGCACGCCGCGGACGGCCAAACGGGAGACGCGTCAGGAGGCGGCGGCGAGCCCGCGGAGCGACAGGAGCGGGTCCCCCGGTGCCGAGGGTCCCGCAGACGCGCAGGGACAGAGACCGACACCCCAGGATGGGACTCAAAGCGGCGGAGAAGAGGCGCAGAGCCCCGCAGAGGTGAGGTGGTCAGCGCAAGTGCTGATGACAGGCGGAGAGAGGCCAAAATCAAGTTTTTTTTCTGACTTTAAGTGACACACACATAAATATTAAAAATATATGTAGAATAAAAATATATATATAGAAAAAAGGTGGTTTTTTTTTTAATATTCTGCTGTCTGCAAATGTATAAACGTTGTGCTGGCTGGCGTTCAGAGAATAACACCTCTGCGTAAGCATCCATCCATCCATCCATCCATCCATCTCTGGGAAAATCTAGGAAAATTTAGATATTGCTATTTAATTTTGATGAAAGTAGAAAATCTACACGTTATGTTAAAATAACGGACCCTTCAGTAATTCGGATTTATTTCATGACTAGAAACTCTCTTGGCATCAAACTTTAGAAAACTGATGAAGCCTTTTGGATAAGAGGCGAAACGTTTTCCAAAAAGAAAATTGAAAGGTCCAGATGAACACAAAGTCTATTCTCAGAATTCTGATAATGTTGGTCCTTTTAAAACTAGAGAACAAGCATGGCCAAGTATAAGATGCGTGATGTTGCTGTAACAGGAAACAGTCGTAATCATGTATAGATCCCAGCTTCCTCCTGTCTGGCCAACTAATGAGTACAATCAACCACTCTAATGGAGTTGGGGGGGTCCATCAACCAGATGTCCAGAGAAGCCCACCCTTTGTTCACATGTAGGGTGGTCCCCAGAGTGGGAAGATGAAGCAAACATGTTTTCTGAAACACAAATGATGTGATGGAGATTTTGAAAGAGAAATAGCAAAGAAAGAAAGAAAAAAAACCCCCAAACCCTATGTAAATGTGTAAAAGATGACGTAGCTTCGGTCACCTGGCAGTCTTTTTCTGCATCCCCAATCTGTCTAAGTCAGGTCTGCCCATCACTGTCAGTTGGTTGATGTGCTCTGCAGAGGTAACAGCCCTCCAGACATGAAGTGGGCTGTTGACGCAGGCTCCAAGGCCTTCAGATGCTGAGGTAGCCTATTGCTTTCCTGACGCCCTGCCAGGAAAGGACATGTCAGCATACAGGCGCCATGTCCTCCTGTAGCCAAAAGGCAAAAGAGGCAAAAGTCTCAAACTCTGTTTGTGACATTTGTGGACTATATTGTTTAACATTTGTGGAATGGGATTGATCTTTTTACTGAGTAATAAGGGCATATAAAATACTAACAAATAATGACAAACTATATTTGGATTGACATAAAATGACAAATACAATGGATAATAATTCCTGTATGTTATGAAAATATAACAGGAGCAGTGTTGACATTAAGTAAATATGTAAAGATACTTTATACATCAGAATCTGCACGCATGTGTGTGTCTGTGTGCAAGCGCACGTGTCTGTTTTAAGCAGGCATGCTGGGGGTCCACTTTAGGCTCAGACAAAAGAGGCACATGGATGGGTGGGGGTGTAAAAAAAGACAGGAACAGAGGGTGTCATAACAAATACATATCTACTGGGTTGGACAGGTTTTTGTGCACTCACACACGCGCTTTTTAAATTGCGCCACAGGTTTTCGTGCATATGCAAAATTAGATTTTTTATTTTTTGTACAATTAAGAGATTTTTTTTTACACATATACATAAGCTTGAATGCAAAATTGATGCATTTGGGTTCCTAAATCTTTCAGGTCTAGAAATGACCTGTAAAATACAATCAAACCATCCTTTGGAGTGACTCTAAGGTCACATTAAGGTCATATTAAAAGCCCATTCTGCAAGTTTAGAACAATCTAACAAGGTGACGTTTAGTTGGCTGCAGCGCTGTCAGCGGCTACTCCACTCCGCCCTCTGGTGGCCGGTCGGCGACACAGCGCCTTGCTGGTTGCTGGTGGAGGGCGGGGCCGCCTGCCTGAACCACAGACGCTCCGCTCCTATTAGCGCTCGCAGAGGCACTTTACATCGCACTGACAGAGGGGCGACATTCCCAGAAGCTCTCATCCAGGCGAGGGCCGCTACAGCATCCGCTCAGAAGGGCACGATTTTGGCAGCAGGCGATTCTAAGGAAAAAAATAAATAAAAAAATATGTCTTACCAAGGAAAAAAGAACATCCCGAAAATCACAGTGAGTAAAAAAACAGGGGGGGGGGATTACTCATGCTTTAGTGATTGTGGGAACTTTTATGGCTGGTGTTGCAAATCTCTGCAAGAGTGTTTTCACTGCGCCACGGATCCTTTGGATATTTACGCTGCGCGTACCAGGACTGCGATTCCTCCCCTTCCTTTGTCAGTCGCTGTCTGCAGGAAGCCGCCGGGGCAGCGCTATGACCTGCTACCATAGCGACAGGCCGGCAGCGAGATGAGGCGTTTTCTTAAAGGTCTCCTGCATCCTCTTTGTTGAAGGGATCCGAGCCCGGAGAGTCGGCTCGCCCAGAAAAATCTCTGCAAGGGCCGGTGTTTGTCTGCAGGGCGCAACCGCGGCTTGATGTTTAAGGACATTGTTTGTGCACATATAATCGTGATAATGCATAGATGCTGCAGGCAGTATCTCAACCCACCTAAATTATGCTATAGACAAAATATTTTCAGGTTTTAAACAGGTTCAGCCTCGTTTGTAATTATTTCCCCCCAAATTTTTGGGTAACTGTGTGAGGGGTTATTTCAATGGCCATTATTATCTATTTTAATGACCGTGACCTACTGCTTGGAACCAGCTGCATCCTCCATTTAATAGTGAATGGTGCAGAGGAGAGTGAGGGGAGGGAAAGGAGGGGGGGGATAACACGCCCATTTTTGCTCGGAATATGAGGGGGCTTGGGGTCCAAGAGAGGGAGCAAGATTCCAGCTCTCCTCAGAGCATCAAGGTTGGGGTTACCATGTCAACAAGTTAATCACCGGTGTGTTAGAGCTGAGGAAAACCTCTCCCATCTTTCGGTTTTTGTTGCTGCAGCTCAGCCTGCAGACGGGGGTGTGCTGCAGGGCTCAGCCTTTGTCTTTTCTTCTCAGCTGATGTCACATCAGCAGTGGGGAGATCTAGGTGGGCCTTGGTCCGTGCCACGGGCACGCTCTCCTAATGTCAGTATAAGTAGGGCAGGTTTCTTTCATGTGCTCAATTGGGCCAAGATTTTCTGGGCATATTTTACTCGGGTATTAAAGGGATGGAATTTTTAATTTTACCACCCACCTTGAGAGTGAGTCTCCTCGTATCAAGCGAGAGACACAGTTTTATGGCAAAGTACCAGTATTTCAAAACAAATTCATTGGCGTCATGGCAACAGACTTGCCTTGACTTATCACACACTGGAAAAAAAAGAGCCTTGCTGGCTTTGTACTCAAGGAAACTGAAGATAGTTGGTTTCATTTTTTACAGTTTTAGATAAAAAAAAAACCCACATCAAACCTACCTGCTGCATTTCTCCATCTGAGGGCATGAGACAAGTGACCCAAGGAAGTCATGTGATCCCAGTGGCAGGACATGCTCCTGTTTAGAAGAGCATTTGCAGAGTTTTCAGTTTATGTAACAGTGTTTGACCTCTGCAAATAGTTATTCAAAGCCCATCTGTGCACGTCATCCTGGTCCTAACTGGCATTGCTGTCAGTTTGTCAGTAACGGTCCATCTTTTTTTTTTGCTTGTCAGTATTTCTAACGTTAGGTCTGAATGGTGAATACATTCATTTATTTCAGCAAAAGCCCCAAAACAGTTGCTTACTGTTCCCTGGATCGAGGCGTACATCCGCCCAGCAACCATCGTAATGGCTACAGCCACAGGGCGAGGTCACGTGACATTTTTATTGAGCAACGGTGGAGAGGAGGTCAGTGTGGAAAGATGGGTCAACAAATTGGCTTTGACATGGGAGAGCATGCTTCGTTTTAAAGATTTAGCAATTGTGCGTGTGGAGCTATGTCTAAAACGGAATATTCCGCAAGCATGAGCCGATTTACTTCAACATCCCTGGCTTTTTATGTGACAAAAATGTAATCTGTGTTTGTTGTAGTCGCACATATTTAAGGCTGCATGTTATTACTTCAGTGAGTCGTGCATTTCTGTACTGAACATTCTGATCCCCAGTGTTTATGTTGGTGCTAATCCAGTTTTCAGAAGTGCTCACAGAACTGGTTCAGCTTCCTCTGTCTCTCTAGATAGCAGCTGTGTATCTTTACCGCTCTAATCAATACTCTTCCACTCTCATCAATTAAAAAAGCAGCCATCTTAGTCTCTTTCCATCTGGAGGCAGACACAAGCCACCAACGATGCCAAGATTTAGAGTACAAAGGTAACTAGTGAGACAGAACGACCCTGATTGTATTTCTCCAGCCCAGACATTTCCTACTGTATTTCCATGTTTGCTCGTTCTATTCCAGCTCACCAGAGTGGCTCTGTCAGATTTCTAGGTGTGGCTCTTTCCTTCCCTCTTACCCACTCAGCAGCTTCAGTGTTGTTCCAGGCTCGTGCGTGTCATCCATAATCCCCTCCAGCTGGAATATAGGCATCTGTGGGCATGAACCAAGGTTGACAGATGGCTGCCCTGCCCGGGAAATGGAACCCATTCACCGGGCTTGCAAAGTGGGCTCGGGAGCAACCCAAACAGCTCTTGGTGATCTCGTCAATCACGGTCACTGTTTGGGCTTTCTTCACAGAAAGAAACCCGTCTGGCTCAATCAGATCCCAATTGAGTTTGGATTTTATTTGTTTTCCCTAGTTTCAGAGGGGCTCTGAATCATTTAGATTGATAAGTTGTATTGCTTTAATGTGAAGAAAAAAAAAAATTCAAGCATTTTTTGTAGCAAGTAAATATTTGTCATCGCTAGGCAACAGGGCTGAATCAGAGGCCTGGGTGCACATTCAGGATGAATTTCTTTTTCTACTGGTCCTCTGCTCATTTCCCCACCGCTTTCCACTCGCAAACAAAGGTCCCTTCTGGTGTCCTTTCTGCCTTCTCTGACTTGGTCAAGAGTTCCAGCTCCAGTGATTTGCATCCCTGCTTTACGAGCGCTTTTCCCCCCGATCTGTAGGAAGTGGAAAAAGGTTGTCAGTGCACATCGGCACAGTAAGAAAAACATCCTGGAGTCTATTTTTGATTGCTACTGGCTTATGGACAGAAAGTGACAGTTTCCTTTGTTGTATTTTTAGTCCCCTAGTTTTTAGAACTTCAACCGCCCAGTGTTCCTTTTTTTATTTTTTTACCTCTGGCATAAACGTAACAGAGGATGTCATCATTTGAAGGTAGATAAAGTAGATAAATAAAGTCGGTAGATAAAGCCTCAGTCTTTTTGGTGCCTTTTTACAACACCAAATCCTCTAGTATTGCTACAGAGCTGAATATTTGGTCCAGGTCACACTCACACATACACAAGTACTCTTGTGACCTTAGCCAACTTTTATCGACTGTTTACACCTAAAATATACAATTTATGTAAAATGTAATAGTGAAACATCAGAGACTGATAAATAAAACCCAGTAAATTAAAAAAATGAAAAAGCACATATTTAGGAGCCAGCTCGCTTATGTGAACGTCAGAGCGGTCTTTGAATGGCAGTAAACAGGATAGCAGGAAAACTTTCAAACAGTGATGACTGTTTAACTGGTTTATTTACTGTTGTTACTGTTGTAACCAACTGGTCCGCATTAGTCCTGTGCTGCGTGAAAGCACAGATGGTTTTCATTCATTCATCATTGTCATTGTCGCCCATGAGATTCAGAGGGGAAAATGTGCAATTTCATACCATCCTGATTGCTTGTGGTTCTGCTCCCAGCTTGGAGAAAATATACTTTTTCCATTACGTTACATGTCCTAATTGTAATAGTATAGCAGGACTCCTATAGGAAAAAATGAGCATGGGTCGTCTCTGAATTAATGAATACGTGGGGTACGTAAGTGTGGCGAGGTTTTGGAAGCAGCACGCTGTCAATTGTGTCTGTTTCTATTAAATGATCTAAGAATGATGGTGCTCATGGTCTAATGCCCCAAGCACTAGCAAATGGGGCAGACTGTCATAGTTTCCAGCGAAAAGCCACTGTAAACACACAGTCTGCATCTAGATTTATGATGTGAGATTATCGAGTGCTAATGACCAAAACTCCTTGGTCAGGCTAGGTCTACGACAGAGCCCGGACAGCTTCACCCACAGTCTTTTCACAGAGGCTGCGTGTCTGTGACGTTATTTGACAGGTTTACCGTGCTCATAATAGCAAAGAGTTGAGGAGAACTTGTTAACATTATGTGCAATCAGGTTTTCAACTATGCTTGTGTGACTTGATGTGCAGCAGTTCACCACTGGAAGGGCTGACCGAGCAATGCTGGAGCCAGCAGGCCGATTGCTGTTGGTTTAAAATAAAGGTTATTGACAGCGAGTAATTATAATTTGCTTGTTGTGCCATCTGTATTTGAGCACTTTAATCATATTTCAATAAATCATGCAACACAAACTCCAAATTAGTGGTAATAAGTGACAGTTTTAGGGCAGCTTTATGACTTTCAGACAACAATGGCTGTTTTTTGCTGCAGGGTGTGGTGTCTTGAGAAGGATTTGCTTCACACCACTCACCATCACACACACACACACACACACACACACACACACACACACAGATATGTATTATGATCTCACTGCATACTAAGCTTGTGTCATGAAAGATGAATAAAATAACAGCGTTTTATTTTTACTGGTTTGCAAAGGAGTGGCTGCAGTTCATAGCGGATAAAAGCAACAAATATATACATATGCAAATCTAAAATACTTTTAACTTGCATACATTATTTTACATCACAGCTTGTTTTACTCAGGCACTTGGCTGGCGAAACCAAACTGGCCGGATCACACCATATTGAGCGGTGTGACTATGGTTTACAGTTTGACTTTTAGAGCTCTGAAAGGCCACTGTGTATGGAATAATTTCTCATGCAGTCAATCAATTTCCTGAAAATGGTCCTTAACTGATATTAGGTCAGTTGGATAACTAGATTAAGCTAGAAAAACAACATCCACAGATGTTGCATAACAAAATCTGAGTAAACGTGGCTGAGCTTTTAATCTGTGTGTTGTCCCTTGAAGGAGTTTCAGTTTTGCCTTTAACACTAAACTGATGTTCTCTCAAATGTGGACTGGATCAGTCTTTTTTTGTACTGCAAATGAATGAGATATGGAATAAACCTCCTTTTAAAAGTAACCACATCAGGCAGCATAAATGTTGTTTTCTATCCTTACCGCTTTTTTCAAAGCAGGACTGCTGATGATGGAAACCTATCCCAGCTGAAACTGGAAACTGACTCTAGGAGTATTCATCTGAAATGTGTATTTGTGTTTTTTCCCAAGTTTTTTTTTTTCGTCAGCTAAAAGCCAGATGAGATAATGAT
>CAAE01010518.1:0-17464 GCA_000180735.1 Tetraodon nigroviridis | reverse complement strand
TGCAATGCTCCGCTTTGCTCTGCCCGTAGAGCACAAGCACACACGGACACACAGATGTGGTGTAGACATGGCCCGAGTGTCTGTAAGCTCGCAATCTTTTGTAAAAAGCATAAGCTTGTGATCTTGAAGGTGTGTTTCACTATGCAGGCAGCCCTCTTGGACTGAGGATGACTCCTTTTTTATTCTTAATGAAAGTTAATGAAAAGGATCCCTCCTTCCATGCCTTCGGCTACTTGCAGTCCATCTTGTCTCTCATAACATGGCAGGTTTGCGCCAGTCTTCAATATCATTTCAAATAGGAGCTCTTCAGTGTTAATCCAAGTGAGAAAAGCCCAGCACTGAATGTTTTATTGTTTGCACAACTATAATTTGCCTTGAAGTAGCCAAGGCAGCCTTGCTTCACAGGCTTTTTTTATTTTCATTTGACTCCTCTCCCTGTCAGAATTATCTTCGTGACAGTCTTTTGCATATGTCAAGTCATGCCTTTGGAAATGTCACTTTGAGGGCAGCAGCAGCCCCCCATCTGCATTCTGATTACTCACCCGCATAACATCCAGGCTTTTGGGAAGAATTATTTATTCATATAATACGCACACTCAGTGACACTTTTTACATTCTTCAATGCAGAAATGATTATGAATCTTCAGTGTTGAGGACTCAGTACCCAGTCTGCTTTTGTACTTGGTACTGACATTAAAAATTGAGCTAGACCTCTCAGATCAGGTATGTTTTGTTAATTCTTCAAGATTAAATGTTAAAAAGATGCATTTGGAGAGGAGCTTTAAACTTCACAGAGAGATTAAAAATACATATTAAACACTAGAAATTCATTTGTTGATAATATTAATCGAGCTGCTGTCATAAACCACAAATATAGTTTAACTTTTAAAGTACAAATTATGTAATTTGTAAGATGATGTGACTACTTTTCTACCACTGGGTGTGATGATAAATGTTTCTGAATGGAGATGCTTTTTCTCATGGGAAACGTGTAAATGATAAAATGTAACCACTGAGCACATGCATTAAATATGCATGTGCACGTAAAATACCAGTGCAGGATGCAGGGGGATCTCCGCTTTGGTGTTCGCACATGCGTTCTTGTGTGAACCGCTGCTTGTGGCGGGTTCCCATGCATGACAGCCTCGAAATTAAAACCTTATGCGGAACGTGGCTCGTGATTAGAAGGGAATTAAAACAACAGGCGGAGGAGACCACAGAAAAAAAGAGAAGAGAGGAGAGAAGAAAAGAGAAAGGGGAGAGAAGGAAAGGGAGATGTCTGCAAGGAGCAGAATGACTGATTGCCTTTGCTGCACTCCCGCAGTCGCTTTCTGGGCTGCGCTTTTATCAGGGTGTCAGGCAGACCTTTCCCGCTGGCTCGCTTCTGTTAGCAGTCTGCACAAATGTGATAGCAATTGGGGAAATTTGGTGCAGAAGATGAAGCAGAGAACCGTGAGGATGAACGTTAGTATGTGGGTTGCAGAGAAAACAGTCCCATGAGTAGATCAAAATAAGAAATGAACTACAGTATATTTAGCAATATAGAAGAATAGGTGTGTGCACACGTGCACAATGCTGTGGCTGTCCATCATCTCAAACACACACTTGTCTTACAGAACTGTTGTTATGATGCAGATTTGGTGCTGCTATGTGGACAGTAATGCTAGCACTGCTGCAAGCACTTTGCTTTGCACAAAAAGGCTTTTGGTGAAAAGAAACTAAAACACTAAATTGATGCTTCAACTGGTCTTATTGGGTTTACTCAGACACAAATAATTGAACAAACACACCTTTACTGTATTGAGTTAACAGCAATTTAATGCATACTGCTAAATGGTCTAATTCACAATGGTATTGTTTCTGCTCTCACTCTTTTAACCCCGAGTATGAACATGTCCTTGCTTTTTTATTAACAGTCTCTCTAAAAGAGTATAGAAGCCCAGAGCTCAGCTGAAAGAGTTCTCACTGGTCAACCTTCTCCTTTGTGGACTTCGGCCTTGACCTGTTCCCATTGCATTTAGTGTGTGTGTGTGTGTGTGTGTGAGAGAGAGAGAGAGAGACAGAGAGAGAGAGAGAGAGAGAGAGAGAGAGAGAGAGAGAGAGAAAGCATCCATTTCCATGAGAAAGGCGTGCAGAGAATGGACAAGGGCCACATTTTCTTTCCGTGAGACAGCTGCAGATGTGATTCCGAGAGCTCAGGGGCAACCTCATCTATCAAGCTACAAATTTGCACCCTGTGTTTCTCGACATCATGTGATCTGGACATTCTTGCCAAAAGGTCATCTTGGGTAGAGAAACTTGACTTGGACCCTTTAAGACACATCTGAACCTGCTGGATGCATTTCATGGTGCAAGATCCAAAATGCTTCTAGACTTAAGTCATCCTCTTTTCCTGGTGGGGACTATTTTCTTTGTGATCTACATTTAGTATACCAACTCAACACAAAGTAACTGCAAAGGACTTTTGGTAGAACGCAGCAAAACTAGTATAGTTACATTTCTCTAATAAGGGTAATTTATTTGTTGATTAGTCAGACAGAGTGTAATCTGACCTGTGCAACACTGACACCTTACAGAATGGTGCTGATAGGAGGGACATGGTCCAGCAATGCAGAACTGAGGGGAACTGCAACCTGGTGAAAATTCTCTGTGCAGTTGTCACTAAGCAACAAGGTTTGATGTTATACAACAGTATAAAGTGTTGAGATAAAGCATGCAGATACTTGGTGCTGTATACCACCCTGAGGTAAAGGCTGCTACTGTGGTTTCCAGACAGTGCAAACCCCACATCATGTCATTTTGACTCTATATAAATCCCAAGAGCAGCCTGACATTTGTTTCCTTCTTTAAGACGTAATATCAGCTGCCTGCTTCAGCCACCACCTTTGAAACATGAGCCGGAATCTGACCGTCCTCTGTGGCAGGTTGGAGAACGGGGAGGGGGCGGGCCGGAGAGCAGGCGGCCGGCCGGGCGGTGATAGGATCTGTTGTTTGATTGGTCGAGAGCGACGTATCCGGAGCCACTTCCTGGTCTGTCTGCTCTCCGGGAGGAGGGGAGTAAGAATGCGGTGTTGTTACTTCGAACAAAATGGCTGCGAGACCACTGTCAACGAGAGCTCACTGAACGCCTATCACGACTGTCCGCTCCGCTGTCTGGATTCACATAGAATGTACGTCCCCGGAGTCGTTTTTCACTTTGCATTTGCGGTAGACAGCCCTCGGCTAGTCGTCCAATTGACGACCTAAAGAGGAAAAAAATAATCTCTTTTGCACTTTAAAACAAGTTGGCTGACTGACCGAGCGTCGACTTGTTCTAATACGCAAGAACTAATCTGCGTTTTTTTTTTCCGAAGAAACCTGGCTGATATAGCTGTTCAGTTTTTTAATTAAAAAAAACATCGGAACCATCGACGATAACCAGCGCTAACGCTATCTTACCTTAAACAATTTAGCTGCTTTTAAAAGTCATTTTATTCGTATTCGTATACATTTATTATTATTATTATTATTATTATTATTGTTGTTGTTGTTGTTGTTGTTAGCGTTGCTTCGTAAGCTTCTCCGACCACCCATTTTATTGTGACATTTAACAAATTGTTTTCGCCGAGTGTAATCCTACTTTCTATTTGTTTTTAATTTTTTAACAGCGCATTTGCTGTGTGTCGTGCGTCTGGCCGGGTGTCCCTTGTTTACCTCGGTATTTTCACCGGTTGGCGCATTATAAATCGCGACTGAAATTCTGCTTGGTCTTTTTACGGGTAACTTTAGAAAACGCATTTTGGAGAATGTTTTTTCTACCAATTTTTTCTGCCATGCACCGACTCTTCATCGTTAGCTGCCAAAGCTGTACTTAACGCCAGGTAAGTTTCAATTGTCTCGCTGTTCTCTCCTGAAAAATTGATGAGCACATTTGATCTCTGCAAATCAAAGTTGCAGCAGCAAAAACAATGTTTAGTGTTAGATCAGCAAAAATCGTTCCTAGCGTTAATTCACGATCTTTTGTTTGATAAAGGTCACAACATAGAAACAGCAATTTTTCATAGTGCATCATCGTGAGAGACCCAAATAATCTTTGGACTTATTTATTGATGGGTCCTCTGTGGGTGATGGTCGGCTGTGGATGCTGTCATATTGTGATGCAAAAAGTCTTGTTAAAAACAAATAATTTTAAAAAATGTAATTTTGGGAGAGGATTAGACATGAAAATGCCTCCAACTTTTTGGTTATATCATCGCTCCCTCATGATTGGCTGGGTGTACTGGAGCACACTGGGCACATGTGAGGGTCCTGGGCTCCTGGTTTGATGGCTTTTCCAGTAATCCAGGTAAAAAGACGAGAACTTGCTCCGACCGAGCTGTCGAAATGTTGGTTTCAGTCCCATTCATGGGCTTCAGTGTTCCAGCAGTCAGGGCCACAATTTTAAATATGATCCAGATTTTCACTTCTCTTTTGTCTTTGGTGCATTTCGTAGTTGTGTCTCACTTGCACATGTGAATTCCTGTACACGAATTCCAAGTACGTTATTAAACCTGGTCGTCCCGTCTCTCCCTCCTTCCCTTACCCTGCGGCACAGCGAGGAAGCGCCGTGTTCTGATTGAACTGTCGCCTTCCATTGCGTACCCCCTTCCTGCATCCTGCCCCCAGGCGCTGCAGTATAGCTTTTAATATCTTCTCCGCATGTCTTAATTGAAGTACATAATTTCCCGTTCAATTTTACCCCTCCTCCGCCACCCCCGACGTCTCTGTCACCGCAGTTTTATCTCTATCATCACACACCCGTGAGGTGCTGAAATAAAAAAATGTGTCCAAGCAGTGCTGGCTCACATGCCTATGGACTTTGGAGACAGCATTTTATGTATTTTTTAAAAACAAATATGTGCATACATCCATTTATTTACACATCCGATGCTTGTACATATGACTGACTTTATGCCTCTTGCTTTGTGTGTGTCTATGGCCTCATGGTCTTATTTTCATGGTCACAGATGTTTTCTGTTTATGGCTGAATAAACCAGGCAGTTCACATTTGATGGAAATGTCTGTTTTTGCCTGGAGAGTATTATGATCATTTATGCTGAGCTCAAAGCCAAGGCAGTTGGCTGATGACCTGCACTCGTTAATCAGGTCACAAACTGGGTCCTGCTTGCCTCGGTCACCCCAGCTAACACACACACACACGCACACACATACACACACACCGTTTTATGCACAAATATCTGTCTAACTTGTGTAGACCCAGAAACTCTACACTATCAGTCTTGTTTATAATGTTTAAACATTTTCAGGAGTGAGTCCAAGTCCGATTTGAAGTTTTGGCCGTGCATTTGCAGGAAACTCGTATCACATGTTTGCCGAGGTCTAACCAGGCTGTAAACTGTTGGCTTCCAGACATGAATTTCTTTTGAGCATATCGTATTGAAGCCACGAGGACAAATCCCGACTGCGACTCCATCTGCTTTCTTATCGCTAAAGGGGCAGAGTCGTTTGTTTAAAAGGAAATCCTGGCTTGCCAACCCTTGGCTGACCCTCTGTGGACAGCATACCAAAACCAGGAACTCCTCAGCTTGCTGCTATGAACAAGGTTTCTAATTGTGATTGGAAGTCTTGTTCGAGTGTTTGAAAGCGTCAGGGTGAAGTCTTTTTCTTTTTGGCTAATGTTCTGATTAGTAACACTGCGCCACTGCTGTGCCAGCAGGAAGAGTTTGACACAATCCACTTATTCCATTTTCCAGTGCCAGACCACTGTTTGGTGTAGTCGTTTTTCTGAATTAGGAGTACTTCTTCAATTAAAATAATGATATAAATCTGAGGTGTGGACAGTTTGTCAGCTGTGCAGCAACAGTAGGTCTAGAAGCAACAAATAGCTGTTTGGTGTTTACTATTGTTGCATATTTATTTCTGTCTCTCTCTCTCGCTTGCTCTCTTTCTCATTTTCTCTTTTCATATCATTGTCCTGTCCTCATCTTCTCCTCTTTCCTCCTCCTTGTAAGCCTGGTTCTACTCCAGATTTGCTCCTGTTAAGAGAGTTTTTCCTTGCCACTGTGCTTACCTGGGGTTCAGGCTCTGGGTTTCTGCCTCTGTAAAGCACCTAAAGATCATTTTTATTGTAAAATCCGCTTTATAAATAAAACTTAATTGAATTGATCTCTGATTTTAATATGCATCACTGTAAATTAAAATAGCACCAGGTCTGCCATTTCACCTTAGCTACTGACTCCACTTTAAGGTGTGAAAGGTATATTATGGCTCATTTCATGTTACTGATTTAATAGTGTAACAGCATATTGTGAATGAATTCACTGGGATAATCTTATGTCACAGCAAGCCCCACTGCATGTGGAGAAAATGTGAAAATCATGCTCACCTTTGATGTCATAAAGTAATGACTTTTTAAAAGGAAATTTTGCAGAGTTTTCATAATGTGTTTAGGATAACCAGCACATAATTGCTTCTGTGTAGCAGTACTCTCGTATTAAGCCCAACTCATGTTGCTAATTCTGACATCTAGCAGCTTTTCCTTCAGAGAAGCATAGAAAAGATGTGGATGGGGTTGTGCGTAAACCCAGTTTTTTGTCAAAATGTGAACCCATAGATGTGCAGAAGCTTATAGGGGCCCAGCAGGCGTGCATGCATGTACGTGTGTAAAAGCAACGCTGAAACAAGGGAGCTGCAGCTCGTAAGTCTTGGCAGGGGTCCGGGGGAGTGTTCAGTGGGCTGTGATTTGGTGGAGACCTCCTTTCCTTCCTTCATGTCATAAATATGTTCATAAATTTTAGTCAAAGCTGTATAAGGAACACTGACGCTTGGTTTTAGCACAGTGGACCTTTTTTGTACTAGGGTTTAAGGAGAGATTTGGGCAAAATAATCAGCTAAAAACAATTGTTTGCTCTCTGCATTTTAAATGCCACCTGTCTTTAGGGCCTTTCTCCTAATGGTGAACATTATTTTGCTTCTGAATTTTATGATAGCACTCTGCTACGGCCCCTTAACCCTCAATTGTGTTTTTACCTTTTCCCATGCTTTAATAAATCTGATTTTACAGACACAAATCTAATTGCTGGGAACCATCAAGCTAACTTTTACTAGCTAAAAAATACAAAAATATTCTGTTGTGTTTAATATTACTGCGACCTATTCGGCTGCTCCCTGAATTAGGTATGTTGTTGTCATGGTGTTAGATGGGGACCTCAGTCTTGCGTGGTTTTTTTTTTTTCTTAAATGAGAATTTTTTTAATTAAGTTGCCAAAAGGAAGAAGCCAAGATGCTGAGAACTAGCCTGTTCCTTGTCTGCTGTCAGTTCAACAATGTTCTGACAAAGTTCACCATGCTCCACTGTCTTAACAACAAAACGACCCATCTCTCCATCTGCCGATAGCCTCCCTGCTCTATACTGTGTGCAAGTAGCCCCTGAGACTATGGAAACATCTGCAAACACCTGTTTGTTATTATCACTTCTCAACTGTGGAATTGGTCTTCCAGGGTGTTGAGGGTGAGTCAACCCACCCAGACACCCACAGATTCCTGTGGAAATGACCTGGTCTGCAGCAGACTAAGGAACCATCTCCAGGACTAGTTATGATTAAGTTCCATACAATAGAGAAAGAGCCCTTTTGCTTCATTTATACCACGGGAACCATTGAGTGATAGCTGATGTTTGTGGGTAGTTGATTGACCATGTTGTGTTATTTTTCTTGAGCATCGGTTTCAGAAATGTCGTCTTCCTCCTTTCCGTGACTGATGTTGCATTTATGGTTGATTCACCAGCCATTCTCAACAACTGATTGTTTTCCTTTAGGCTTTTTCTCTTTTGACTTTCTGTCTCTATTCTTTTGTCTTCCTCAGCCTTTTTCTTGCTCTCATCATTTAATTCTATCTCCCCTGCATTGTTCGTTCTTCATTTCTCCTTTTTTTCTTCCCTGCGTATAGAAATTCTAGCGATTATTTTTGCCTTTCCCATCTTCTGACATAGTCTCTCCTCTTTCGCTCAGTGTGCTGTCTGGTTTTCCAGCGGCTGTCATTTTTAATTGGTGTTTCTGTGCACCAGCCTTCATCCTCTGGTTGTTTTTTCCCTTCTCAATCCCCCAAATTCTCATCTTCCCTTCTCCTCCCACCTCCTCTGCATCCCTGGCATCAGACTGCCTCCTCCTGCCTGTGTACATCAGGCTTCCTGTCTGTTTTTGTGTGACTGAATTTCTGTGAGTTTTTAGCCCCCTTTTTTTGCTACTGGGAGAATTGTTTTAGTACTGATGAGATGACACTTGGAAAAAATCCAATTATTGCCTCAACCCACCTTCTCCCCCTTCCTGTTGTTAAAAACACCAGTCTGCCTCCTGACTCCGGTTGTTTATTATGTGATATATTATTATTTATTCATAAACTTTCGCAGTTACAGTTGTATTATTGCTGTTTGTTTGTTAGCCATTAGTTATTAGCTTGTTTGTTTTCCGGCTGTATATTTCCTCCGTACATTGGTGGAATAATTATAAATTTGGAGGTTTTACAGTAGATCTGCAAACACTGGGTGTTCTCTAGACTCTAGACACCATTGTTTTTATGTACAGGTCTGCAAAACCTGGGAATCTTTGGTACCAATGCTGTTGCAGAAAATTGATTTATGTGATATACAGTATGTTATAGATGCGGTGCTTTAGATTAGCCGCCATTAGCCGAAACAAAAGCATTACTCAAGCTGGGTTTGAGCAGAACAGCCTAGTTCATTGTTAAGCTAAGACAATCAACAGTATTCTGCATTTGCATTTCATTGTCATGGAGAAGACACACATTGTGTGCAATATTCATTGGTTTAATCTGACATTACACATTCTATTTTTCTATATTTTACAACCCTAACGTGATAAAACTAGAATTTCACAAATAAGGCATTCAGCTTGATGTTAGTATTTCATTTTGACCTTTTTTATTTTCTTGTTTGGCAGCTGAAAGAAGCTAGCGACAAAAAAAGAGAACCATTTGATGGAAGAAAAGAAAAAGAAAAAACAAGACGAAAAGACCAAGACGGACATTGCTCAGAAAAAGGTGGAAGTACAGTGTTTATGGATTTAAAAGGTTCAAATAGTGGTAGCATTTGTTAATCCAGTCATGTCCTGACATGGCTGATTTTGTCTTCAGAGAGCTTTTTGTAAACTGTTAAAAATTAAACTGTTTAGTGTCTTCTAACGGTATTTATTCGGGTGCGCTGGCCCTTTTTAAAGTTGAATAAAACAAGCTTGTGTTATTTCTTTTAAAATTATGAAATAATTACAGGCCACTTGTGCTGTGTTAACTTTCTGATTTAACTTCACAAATCCTTGACCTTTTTGTCTCTTTTCTTGTAGGCTGCTGATCAACAACCCAAAGGTGAGCATTGCAATCAAATGTCCTGCACCCACTCATCTACCTCCTTTTTCAACTGCCTTCCAGCCCATGATTACACATTAATAAGATCTGATTAACACACAGTGGTCCAGAAAAGCCTGACCTCATACATACACAGTCCACCTAGTGGGGCATCTTGTACCCAGATGGACAGGCGTAGTTTGCCCCTGCATGCACTCTGATGCCATTTGATTCCATGTCGCTGGCTCACGTATACATACACTTGCAGAGCAGTGAATACAGAGGAGTCTAATTCAAAGTGATGTAGAGTGACACTCAGCGCGCCCTCAGCACCAGGCAGTGAAGCGTGAGGACGTTCAGACAGCAGTGAAGTGTATGGGGGAGGGTTGCGATGGAAAAGGGTCAATGGCACAATGGCACAATGGCACGGGGTTGGAAGCTAAAATCAGACAATGGCAGTGGTTTTACTTCAACTGTGTCTGTTCCTCTTAACTGCCTTTCATATTGTCCTGTGATAAAAACGCTTGGTTATGTTTCAAACACGAGATTTACGCTAATTGCTGTGAGGTAAAACAATGCTTAGCCTACAAATATAGCCCAACCTCCAGTCTGAGTAGGAGCTAGGCCATCTGGATGACTGTTGAGCTCAGGCACAAGTCCGCACAGCTTGCCTTGAACTTTAACCTGTCAGGTAATTACACTCCCACTTCCTTCGGGTTTCCATGACTGTAAGCTCAGGTTTTAGGACTACATGTTTAAAGCTACTCTGCAGTCTTTACTGATTGTTGCAGTTTTAATTGATTAATCATACATTTATAGAAATAAAAGTTTATGGCACATGTAATACATATACATGCACTGTTGTGCTAATAGTCAAGAGAAAGGTCCCAAGAAAAAGAAGAATGAGAGCCAGAAATGACCATCAGGAGTCTGTGACCTTGTCACTTTAGGCAAGAACCAATGGCCCAGCCATTTGTTTCATGGTATGTTAAATGGGGAAGAGGCATATTTTTTTCTATGGATATGAGGGAAAAAAGGGAATAGGACCTCATGACCTTTCATCTGTACAATCTCCTCAATGGCATCAACTGGGATAGGTTGACTTTTAATGTGTGAAACTAAATAGTGTGTGTGTTGTGTGCACAGGGGAGAAAATCAGGTTGAAAATAGGTGAATTCACCCACACACACACAAACCGAGATTCCCGTGATTCTGGGCCCTCCCATTACCTCAGAGGGATGCTGATTATTCATCCTGGGCACACATGCAGCTTCATTACACCTTCCACCACCAGAGCAATCACAATCAGTTCGTACGACCGCTTTGCAATCGTGACAAAAGCGTGCATATTCCAACACACACGGTGAGCGTGCATGCTTGTCTAGCTGTTGATGTGGTTAAAGGTCCAGAGTAGGCAGAAAATACTGGCACATTCTCCTCGATGGCACCTTGGAGTCTTGTATTCGCTTTGAGTGCGTATTTTGTGCAACTAAACTACAGTGTAATACACACTCACACAAATATAATGAATTGATTTGAAAATGTGGCCCCAAGGGAAAGTCGCAAACGTGGGTAGATGGCTGGATGCAGGAACATCACTGTATAACATTGCTGCATCTGTCGCATTTTTTGTTGCCAATAATGAATAACTGCAACCTCTATTTTTTGCTGCCTATGCAGTTTTGTTTTTTTCTTAACCACAAATGGCAAACATACTGTCAGTGTCTCCATTACTGCAAGCACTATGTCAATTCCCCCCCCCGCCCCCCCAGCCTGACGCACGCATCTGTGGAGAAGCACATTTCCATGCTACCGCCACGATAACAACGTTAGATTTGTAAATGCGTGTGTCATAAGTCTGCATTGGATTCATTTGCAATTTTATATGCTATTAATTGCACCAAACAATTTTGAAGTGGAATTTCATGAATCACCATCTAATTACAGAATGATTTACTTCAACAATCGGCCTGCTTCTCACTCCTGTTAGCATTTATAAGCGCTTGATGAATTCATAGTAAATAGCTTGTGAATTACATCCTGTGGATTTATGACTATTTATGTCCCCCTCTCCATGTGCACAGCCTGCATGCATTGTGCTAGAGAGAGTAGGCAGAAAGCGAGAGAGGGAAAACAAGGGACCTGCACAGACTGAAACAATGCCTTTCTCTCTGCATGTGTGTTGGCTTTTAGCTGCTGACAATCGAACCCTTTGGCTTCCTTTTCCCTCCTCCCCATGATACCCTCTGCAAACAGAGAGCTGTTTCATGTCAGCTATTAGGCAGATTATAGGATGCAGCGTAACTGATGTGAGTGACAGTCCGGCTTGTGCTGTCAGGGCATGGTGCTGCCATGGCGATAAGAGTGCTGTTGTCACAAACTTTAGTTAGTGGTATTAGTGGACAAACACGCGTATTTAAAGACACATTAGGCAACACCACCTTCAAATGCACGTGATATCTTTTGTACTGTTCATAGGTTTACATGTTGAACATGTAACAGGTTTACATGTTGAAAAGGTGTTCGACGATGACTTCAGTTGATGGTGTTTCACAAACCAGTTTTATTTCTCTCTTCTGTGATTGTATTCGCTGCTATTTGGCCTAAAATTGGAACCTGAAAACAGTGACTTCTGCTAAAGGATCAACACTTGTGACTGAGGACTTTGAGGCATTAATTAAAGAGGAGGAGAGACTGAAAGAGCCGTTTCATGAGAAGAGGTCACAGGAGGCCTCGGGGGTCACAAGAGGCAAATGGGGGCGTGTTAAGCAACTGTGAGTCTCCATAGTAACCAAGCATTATAGGATGGGTGATGGGTGAGAAATTTGGTGTGTGAGTGAGGCCATTCCTCTTATTCTGTAATTCACATGCTGGCAGATGGGTCCTGGCAGAGAAATACCCAGGTCCCCCTCCCATGTGTGCATACGTACACTCATATCCAACATTAGACTTTTGTGACTTAAAAGTTTGTTCCTTTTTAATTTTTTTGGGTTATATTTCGAATGATGTGGAACATCTCTCTGCACCTTTTAAAGACATGACGTTGTTCTACACACCTTTAACCTGCTTCAAATCAAGCTGTTTCCTTACCTCCCTCACCCTTGGGCTCTTATTGGATTACTGCATGCACCATTGTGTGGATCATATAGGCCTACGTGTCATGTCTTTCCCTCCCCCCTCCATAAACATGGCTGCATAATAAAGCAGTTCTGCAGACAATAGACTAAAGGGCCTTGGGAACCTGCAGCACTGAGCAGTTGGTTCATGGAACTGATCACTTTTACTCTCTAATAATAACACGAACTCTTGTTTCTGGTTCATGTTTATTTTGAAACCGCGTTTTAATGCATTTCCTAGGCCTCAGATTGTCTTCATCCTCCTTAATATATGCAGACTTCTAATTTAAATCCTCTTTATTTTATTGTGCGTAATTAACCATTAATGCAAAGAAGGCCTGTAATTAAAAGTTTGATGCCAGGTTGCAGAGTGTGGTTCAGCTGAAGGGTTTAATGGAATTTATTGGGCACTCGATACAATTCCTATTTAATTGGCTCTCTTTTTCGGCTTCACTTAGTGGTATTAATGCCAATTAATGTGATGCACATTTTCCCTAATCTTTGGATTTATTTAAAAACTTCCCGTATATTTTGTTTGCTTTACTCCCGTAGTAAACTGGATTTTAAATTGTACATTTTTTTGATTCGGAGAGGAAAACAAGAAAACCAGGATAGGAAAAAGGCATTCGGGGTTTGGAAGTACCCAATGATGGAAAAATCTGGGTGGATGTGATAGAAGGGAAAGGGGGCAGGGAAGTGTGCTTCACTGCCCTGCTGTCTGATTGGTTTTGGCAGCATCAGGCGGGTTGAAGTGGATCTAATCAGAAGTGTGCGTCACCGGCTGCATTTCAAGCCAGCAGCCTGCAAGACACTGCTGTAGGGGTACAGACACTCGCTGTCTCCTTTTTCTTAATCATTTAAAGGCCTCCACAGAGGAGGACAATGTCAGATTGTTTTAACAATATAACTGTTTTTTGTATTGTCGAGTTGTTACTGCATACATATTTGAGATTAATTTGCAATACTATACATGATAACGTATTAATTATAGCCTAATCTCCAAAATAACCATCTATCCACATTGTACTTCTTTTCTCCTAATGGGGTCACAGATACTTTGTCAGATTATATTAGTTGATACCAACTTTATTGTCCTGCAATTGGTACGTGTTTTTTGTGTGTTTGTATTTACATCTGTGTTTTGCTTCCATCCAGTGCCAGAACCTGAAGCGGCTACGCCCAGTCTTGGCCCGCCACCCCTTCACCTCTACCCCACCAGCCCTGCGCTGCCCCACTCCGCGACCTTGTCTTCTGGCAATGGCAAGCGCGCCTCCTCAAGTGGCCAACAGACGACTCCGACTCCCCCTCAGCAGCAGTGCCAGTTGTCCTCTGCCAGCGCTCGCTACCCACCCAGAGAGGTGCCCCCACGCTTCCGCCAGCAGGAGCACAAGCAGCTACTGAAGAGAGGCCAGCCACTGCCTGTTGGAGCCCTCAGTGCTCCCACCCTCTCCTCGTCCTCGCTTTTCTTCTTCCACAACCACCAACAGCACTAACCCAACCTCTACCACAGCTGTGCGTAAACAGCACTCAGGTTTGTTTCACACATACAGAAATATCTAGAAACAAATCACTTTGCATTATATTTAGTTTACCCCATTTGGCCATGTGTATATTTTTTAATTAAACGATCACTTTATAAATGGAGTTTGTCCTTTAAACCCCAAGTTTTTAAAGATAACAAATGCCCATTACTTATCTTTTTGTATCTTTTATCGTGTCGACACTTTCTACTTCCTCTCTCATTTTTTGTCCCATGGGCTTTTGCTTCACGACAAGTTCTTTCTTGTCTGCTTGGCTAATAGCCTCAAGCTAGTGGTTCTGTTGTTGCAATTACTCTAACACACTCCAGCACACACACTGTGTGGTTACTGTAGTTAAAATTCCCTTGACATTCTTCTTGGTAAAATCCTTTATGTATAAATGTTGATTAGATGAGATTTTAATTTTTTTTTTGTAAATTAAAAAAAGACAGATCCACTCTTAAGTTAAGGTTTGGTACTTTGATGAGGTGTACAGTCAGAAATGTCTGCACATCTCTGCTGTCAGCAGTAGCAGTAAGCCAGACATGACCTCTGATTTAAGGACACGTTTCTGACTTTTGTGTCGAGGTTACTGCAGCCCAGAGGGATGCAGTGCTCTTGCTTTTTTCCTGTCACATAATCACGCATTTTCACTTGCGGAAATGCAACCACACAGTGCATAGACACAGTAGCTCTGCTGCAGCAGTCGCGTGACCCAGATGTGTCCTCTTGGATCTTTTTTTCTGCAGCTATGTTAGAATCATACTGATATTAATTAGAGGCCATAATAAATTTAGCATTGAATGGTGTGATTATCGTTCTAGTCTGCTTGCACGTAGCACCTATCTGTCCGTAAGACAGTGTCTCCCTCCCAACTCAATAAAATATTTAAAGGTTTCACTAAAGCAGCAGACACAGCCCCCTCTGTCTGGTTTCGCTTCCTCCCCACATCTCCAGCTGACTGGGGACCATTAGGTAATCCAGACGGGCTGCCCAGTAGCAGGTGCTTGAGTGGGGGTCTCGTAAGATTGTGGGAACAATTAGTTCAACAGCTGTTTGCTGGTCACCCAGACAGAACCTTGAACCCAGCAGCACTCTGCTTGGTGTTAGTAACACACTTGGTGTTGCTCATTTCGGGGATTAGAATTGATCTTATTCATTGAAATGTTTTTATTTAGAATTTGAACGAATATTACAAAAGCTTTTTTACTGATATATTCCTAATGTTCTTTGATTACCATCTCTTTCACATGCAAGTCAAGTTTTTTTTTTTTTTTTTAAGATGACACCATTAGGAAAAATAGGAGAAAAAAAAGCAATCACTTACCATGGTGGTAATTATTGTCTAAAAGCCAGGGAGGTGTAGGCTGCCCTATCAGCTCAGGACGCACATCCTCACGCACGTACACGTGAGAGAAACCCCTGGTGGCTTCATTAATCCAGCCTCTGCTAGGAAAAACAGAGAAGTCACCATGGCCGCACTCTTCTGTTTTCTTTCTTTCCTTAGCTGAAGTAAACAAACATGAATGATGAGCATTTTAAAGGATTAGTGGCCATTCCCTGAATCCCTTTTTTTTACCTCACTGCTTAAAAAAGAACAAAAAACCCATACTCTGAGTGGATTCGAAGTATTGTTTAAAGGAAGATGAGAAGTCCATGTGGAAGAAGGGATGCCGTCTTTGGCTGTGGTTCTAGTGTTGTGTTAACTGTTGTATTTTCGTCCAGGCGTGAAGTCAAAACAGGAAACCTGATCTGTAAAAGAAGTTTAATTACACAATTGGGAACTCTTCTACAAACCTTGACCATCGCTTCCACGATGGCTGCTGGAAGACAAGAGCACTTCTACTTCCGTAAACAGACCTTTTGAATACATGACCGCGCCCAGTGGGCGTATCTGACAGTGACGTAAAAGCCATGAGGTAGGGACATAAGAGCACGTGATTAGTGCATGGTCTCCTATTACAGTTATATGTTCATCTACAATTATACACAGTTATGATGATTATACATGATTATGATTATCACGGGTCTCAGCAGATATTTACTACATAACCCACTGTGGGCTCTGAGAAAACAGTTGTCATTCTGTTTGGTTGAAGCAGACATGTTTGCCGTCTCCTTTTATTTTCCTCTGGCATCAGAAGGATCAACCCCATCCCCCAAGAATATCCTCCATATTTTCTTACCACCCTCAGCCTCCGTCACCCAGACTACTGTTCCATTTAAGGAAAACTGTAGCTATTCACCGCTTGACTTCCTGCCAATTGCTACGATGACAGCATGTTCATTATCCAAAGCTAATCACTTAGCTAGTTTCGCTTCATCCTTTGCAAGCTGGCGTCTTGGTTTCAATGTGTTGTTTATTTTCACTGTGCGCAACGTTGATGCTGTAGTCATGAGGATATTTAAAGAGAAAGACCATCTTCATTCAGGATCTCAAAAATGCTTGTTAAAAGACGACCGTGTTTCACGGTGAACCACAGGAGGCCCTTTTCAGCTTTTTTTTCTTTTTTGACCCCTTTATCCACAAAGCATAACCAGTGATTAGTTTCCTAATTGCAACCAGAATGAAAGCACCATATTTGAGAAGCATAATTTGAAATGATGAATAGAAATAATTGTCTATTTTTTTGTGTGAGTGTGTGTTCAGCTTTATTTTACGCTGCATGGTCAAATCCCGGTGACACCCTTTATCTCAGCAAGACCTTTTTGTTGATATTCCTGGGATGGGAATTGTAAAGGGAACGTTCAAAGCATGTTGAGGTGAAAGGAAAACAAGTTGCATTTGCTTGCTGCAGCTTCAGAGGTGCTAAGTTGCACCCGATCTGATTAAACTATTCCCATGTTTGCTGGGAAGGATTATGGCATGTTGTGCAATATCATAAGAATACTCGTGTTTTGGGTTTTTTGTGTGTGTGTATGTGTCCATGTGTGTTTGTGTGTGCGTGTGTGTTTGTGTGTCTTTTTCCAAATCGACCGCATTGTTTTGACTATTGGATTTGGAAAAGCTTTTGATGAAATTAAGCAACAGTCTGATGGAAACCAACTGTAAACTAATGGAAGATTGGGACAACTAAATTCCCAAACAGAGAAACCATTTTTCAAACACCTTGGGTGTATAATTAAATAACAGGAGTTATTTAATTATATTACACGCAATATATATATTGCGTGTAATATATATATATTACACGCAAATAAACGTGTTACGTTTATTTGCATGGATGGCATTAGAATATGAAGCATTTTATTTTATAATCGCTTACATATTTATTCAGAATTTCATTTTTCCCCTCCCTTATTCTGAATTGATTTTTGCCCTGGTGTGTCTGTTTTTTTGTCTTCACAGTCCTGTGGGGGTATTGGATGCCTTTCAGATGAGGGCAGTTTATCTGTTAGGATGTTTGCATGCAGGATCGATAGCCTCTCTGCTTTCTCCCGCTAGCATTAATAAGATCATTGATTACCTGCCTCTCACTGATTGATTACCCT
>CAAE01010513.1:3558-23791 GCA_000180735.1 Tetraodon nigroviridis | reverse complement strand
GATGTGTGATGTTTCCGGTCGACTTTTCGTCTCCAACCAGGTGATTTCCCAACAGCCAGGTGAGGTCCTCCAACCAGGTGAGGTCCTCCAACCAGGTGATTTCCCAACAGCCAGGTGAGGTCCTCCAACCAGGTGAGGTCCTCCAACCAGGTGATTTCCCAACAGCCAGGTGAGGTCCTCCAACCAGGTGATTTCCCAACAGCCAGGTGAGGTCCTCCAACCAGGTGATTTCCCAACAGCCAGGTGAGGTCCTCCAGCCAGGTGATTTCCCAACAGCCAGGTGAGGTCCTCCAGCCAGGGGAGGTCCTCCAGCCAGGTGAGGTCCTCCAGCCAGGGGAGGTCCTCCAGCCAGGGGAGGTCCTCCAGCCAGGTGAGGTCCTCCAGCCAGGGGAGGTCCTCCAGCCAGGTGAGGTCCTCCAGCAGGCTCGTCCAGGACTGGCTTCTCCACACCGGTTCTCTTGGTGGATCTGAAAACCCTGCTGCTCCTGGGGGCCTCTCCGTCTCCTATTTGAACAACCTTCTAGGTCCTCCTAGCCTGAGCGGTGCTTCTCTCTGGAGATGAGGGCTTCCTGCTAGTTCCTGGGGTTCTGGTTCTCAGAAGCCCTCAAGGCTGCTGCAGCCTCCGTTGCTGCTTCTTCAATCCTGCTAATCCTGGATCTGGCCCATCAGGGGCCTCCAGACGCCTCCAGGGCCCATTTCCCATCACCAAGGAATCCCTCTTCCATGGACTGAAGCGGCTGGGCGCTAACGCTCGTAGCTCTGGTTTGCTAACAAGCTGAGAAGGCACCAGAGCTGTTAGCAATGTGTTTTTCAGCCATTCCACCAGACGCTGCAACCTTTGACCCCGACCTCCCGCCGGCCCGGAGCCGTTGGGGGCCCATTAGCTGCAAAATGCTAAGAAATGAACAAGGATGAGAACAAAATATCAAGTAGGAAACAGACGTGAATTCCTGCAAAATTCCTGGTTCCTGCAAGGAAGGGTCTTCAGGGGAAAGTCTGGGAGAGGAGTGAAGGAGGTGATGAAAGCAGCGCTTTGCTAGCCGCAGACAGAGAAGCTAACGGGCAAAATGCAAATCAGAGCCTCCTCGACCTCGCAATTAATATACAGCAGCTCTTATCAGTCAACGCGCGTGTGTGTGTGTGTGTGTGTGTTAGCATTAGCCAAATCTCCTCAGCCTAATGGTGACTTTGCTTTGTTCTCCAGAGTCTCCCCTCGTTCCTCCTGCTGCACGCTAGCAGCTGTCGTGGTCTTCATCACCCTCTTCTTCATTCCTTTCTGGTGCCCCTGGATCCTCCTGCTGGTCTTTGATCTTCTCCCCCTCAGGCCACACGTGTCCACTGAGCTCAACATTAGCGCCGGTCTCCTCAAAGCCTCCTAGCAAAACAGCGTGCGCCTGCACAGGCCCGTGTGCCCATAACACATACATAAACACCCTGAGTTAGGCATTCTGCCCAAACCTGTCACATGACCAGCCACTTACACAACCGGGTCATGTGACCATTCCCTCACGAGCAACAGCAGACTGAGGTGCAGCATGTGACCTGGGCGTGGAAGCCATGCCTTCACGCCAGCACGCTCAGAGGAGACAGAGGGAGCAACCAGCCTAGCAGCCAGCTAACCAGCCTGCTAACCAGCCTAGCAGCCAGCTAACCAGCCTGCTAACCAGCCTGCTAACCAGCCTAGCAGCCAGCTAACCAGCCTGCTAACGGCTCTTAGGGGACCGCAGACCATTAGCACGCTAACGGTCAACAAGGGCTAGGTCCTGACCTCTGAGCCCCCTAGTGGAGAGCTGCACGGTGACACAACAGGCAGAGCAGAGGAAGAGTGATAAGGACAACGACATCAAAGGCTAGCATCAAAGCAGGGGTCCACAGTGACCCAAGGAGGAAAGACAGCCTGAAAGAGATGGGGAAGATCAAAGCAACTAACCCAACAGGCACTTCAAAGAGGAGCCAAACTGGCAGGAAGAAAGTCAGAGGAAAATGGGCCCCAGGACCCAACGGCTCCTGGAACCAGATCTACAAAGAGCTACAAACCAATCCGGACCACGTCTGGATGCTCCACCTCCTCAGCCCAGAGAGCTCACACACACACATCCACCCACAGTGAGGAGCCAGGAACCAACAGGAACCAACAGGAACCAACAGGTGCTGCATCAGTCAGGACAGCAGCGTTTGGACAGCTCCTACCGGGAACCTTCTACGCGTCCCGGCTCCGCGCCTGTCCTGCTGCCATGGAAACCTCAGCTCCACCACCGGGAGACGAGGACGCGCCGAAGGCTGAAGGATCAACGGAGAGGAGCGGAGAGGCGGCGGGGCCCTTACCCTGCGGGGGGACGCGGAGAGGCGGCGGGGCCCTTACCCTGCGGGGGGAGGCGGAGAGGCGGCGGGGCCCTTACCCTGCGGGGGGAGGCGGAGAGGCGGCGGGGCCCTTACCCTGCGGGGGGAGGCGGAGAGGCGGCGGGGCCCTTACCCTGCGGGGGGAGGCGGAGAGGCGGCGGGGCCCTTACCCTGCGGGGGGAGGCGGAGAGGCGGCGGGGCCCTTACCCTGCGGGGGGAGGCGAGCGCGGCACAGCGGCTCCTCCGCCGCGTCGCTCGCCGCTGCTGCCGACCAGCTCTGGGGGAGGATTCAGCGCACTCGGCGGCTGCGCCGTCCTCGGTTCTTCTCCTCCACCTCCCGAACACGCCCACCGACGGGCACGCGCGCAGTTTGCGCATGTTGCCAGCTGTTTGTTCACCTCTGGCGGACTCTTCCCCTCTGCGCCTAACTGCGCTCAGCCTCGGCGGGAGTCGCCTTCCGAGCCGGGGAGGTGCAGCCGCCGCCGGGGGGAGTGAGGCTCCGCCGCGCCGCTGCTGCCCCCGTGTGGCTCCAGCCGGAGTCCGGAGCGCAGCCGACGCGCACGGACGCCGCTGCTCCTGGTCCGACGCGCACGGACGCCGCTGCTCCTGGTCCGACGCGCACGGACGCCGCTGCTCCTGGTCCGACGCGCACGGACAGCCCACGTTGAGGGAACAACAGGAACCTTTTTAGTGCTGCTAAAGGCCGATTAATGTTGGTCATCGCAGAGCGTTTAAAACCACCAAAGTGCACAGATATTTATTAAAAGTCTCACATGAGCACCGCCCAGGCCTGCATAAATAAGGATAAAATAATAACAACAACAATAATAATAACAACAACAACAACAACAACAACAATAATAATAATAATAATAATAATAATAATAATAATAATAATGATGATAAAGCCGTACACAGCAAAGCGCAAGCGTCATTCCAGGTCCACCTGGCCCCAGATCAGCGTCTCTGCCCTCACCTCCTCGTCACCATCAAAGCTCACATGAAAGGGCTACATCAAAGCTGGGCTTCGGTGCCTTGCTGGAGGACACGCTGGCAGTGGGGACCCCTGGAGCTGAGCCCGATGCTGCTCTTTGGTCCCACCGTCCCCCGTCCACAGCCCTGACCTGTCCATGGGTCCAGGCCTGCAGGCCTCTAGGCGTCCTCCGGCTGCACGTTCCTCTGGTAGTTCTCCAGGCAGATGTGCACGCGGCGGGTGAAGTAGCTGCGGTCCGAGAGGGCCTGGAGCAGGTCTGTCTGGACCAGGGTGAGGTCGTAGAGCTCCGACGTGCACGCCGTCCGGGTCTCGGTCCCACCTGGGTCCAAAAACACCTTAAACACACACAAAGAAGAGGAGGGACCAAAGGAAAAAAGGCAGATTAGGTGTTTTCCTGACAGGAAGCTTGGCGAGAGACGCAGGGAAAAGTTCCCCAAACACCCGGATGGGGGCGTGTCTTCGTCCACCCTGGAGGACGCTACCTTGGGGTGGACAATGGTGTCCTCGTCGTCCTGCCGGATGTTGTCGTCTATGAAGATGTGCTGCACACTCTGGTCAAAGGGGTCCACCCAGAGGGGCTTCCCCCCGCGGATGGAGAAGGTGTTGGAGGCCCACCTGCAGGAGGAGAGAGAGGAGTAGAGGCGGGAGCAGAGCCCAGGACCTGGTCTCCAGCCGCGGTGAGGCCACCATTCAAAGTGGTCCTGGAAGCCCCCCAGGCCCTGGAGGGCGCTCAGGTAGCGGTACAGGCCTCGCTCGCCGTCCCGGGTGGACACGCGCTCGCCGTCCCGCGTCAGCACCACGCCCCCCCTGCTGCAGCGGATCCTCCCCACGGCCGCGTTCACCTTCAGGAACTGTGGGTGGAGACATTGGGCCAGAAGGTTCCCGGAAGGTTCACTTTGAATCTGAGGAGCCCGGCTTCCGTGGCTCCGCCCCAACGGTCCCAACCCGCTGCTGCGGACTCACGCCGAGGTCGGAGAGGTCGGGGAAGAGCGGGTGGGCGCCTTCCTTCAGAGCTCTGCTGAGAGCCCTCAGCACCCGAGGGAGGTCGCTGCCGAAGGTCCGGAACACCACGGCGAACTCCCGGCGCTCCTGAGCCAGGTCCCGGAGCAGCTGGAAGAAGGAGGGCAGGATCCAGTGGTAGAGGCGTCCGTCCTCCCCCCTCACCGCCAGCTCTCCGTCTCCCTGCGGGGGCGGAGTCAGCCAGGCCGTCAGAGCCCGACACACCCACAGGGCCCCGAGCCCCCCCTCCCGGCTCACCTTGAGGCCCCGGGGCCAGAGCAGCAGGTCCAGGTGCTGCTCCAGGACGGAGCGGAAGCGGCGGCCCGCGGCGGAGGTGAAGCCCGCCACTCGTCCAAACTGGGAGTAGTAACTGACGGCGCCAGCACAGGGGGCCATCAGGGAGGGCGAGTCGCTCAGCCACTCCCACCGCCCTGGGGACACACACACAGGGGCGGTTGCCATGGCGACGGGCAGGTTTCTATACCTGCAGAAGCAGAACGGAGGCCCGGGACAGCTGCTCTCGGGAGGACTGAGACAGCCAGGAGGTCCCGGGCCCTGTGGGACAAAGAGGCTCCCTGTGGACAGGGTTAGGCCCCTGGGGGGGAGGGGGGGCACCAGCACAGGTCTGCAGGGTTCCTGCCTGCCACCGACAACCAGACAGACGGGCATTCCTTCAGAGAAAAGATGAGTGTGTGCGTGCGTGTGTGCGCTTCCAGCTTCAGCCCAGTCTGACATTCCTAAAAACCTGAAAGTCAACAAACCAGGCAGGAAGCAGGTCCTCTAACCGTCACAGACCCAGCAGGGGGCCCTTCGCGACCCTCGCTCACGCTTTATGAAACACGTCACAAACACACGGTGAATAAAGCAGAGTGGTTTACCCAGCAGGCCTCCACAGTAACACACCTCCATGTTTTCAGCTCTACTTGACCGACACGCCCTCGGTTCGGTCGGTACTCTCCCTTCCAGCCGTCCGGGGAGCCGGGCTGGAGCAGACCCGGGACTGGCCGCCTTCGGGCCCGTTTACCTTCTCTGCTCATCCGGCCCCAGGTGACGCTGCTGAGGAAGTTCTCCAGAGCCGCCACGGTGCCCTGAGCCGTCACCGCGTCCGAGATGAGAATGGTGTTGTTCAGGTCGACGTGCAGGACCAGTTTCCTCCTCCGTCCGTGGCTCGGGGACACGCTCACCGTGGGGTCCGGGCAGGGAGGCTGCGGAGCGGCGTCTCCGTCCGGGCCGTCGCCCCCGAGCTCAGCCAGCGCCGCCATGACGGGTCCGACAGCGGCTTCGCTCTGAAAACATTAGTGTGACTGACACACACACACACACACACACACACACACACACACACACACACACACACACACACACACACACACACACACACACACACACACACACACACACACACACACACACACACACACACCGCCGTACTTCCGCATTCTCTTCTTCGCGTCCTGAGCTTTTACAAATGGCGCCACCTGCTGGTCTCCTGGCGGACTCGACCCGGGTTTAGGTTCTAACGGTGGAACGTTGGAAGGAGTGAAAACGCTGTTATTCCTGCCACTTTCCCCTTGCAGCCTTCCTGCTTTCATTCCCCACTCAATCCTAAAGCACATGAAGCTGATGGTTAGACTTACTAGTTCTCCGACGCCGCCGCCATCGTCGGCTGCGTGTCGGGGGGGGACGAGCCTTGGAGTACAGAGGAGTCATCACCGGACTTGGTTGGCTGGTGTGAGGAGAACCACCTTCTCCTTAGCACCAGCAAAACAAAGGAACTGGTGATAGACTTCCGGGGGACCTCCACACCCCACACACCTGTGAACATCCGGGGGTCAGACATCGAGCTGGTGGACTCGGTCAAATACCTGGGTGTTCACCTGAGCAAATAAACTGGACTGGTCCCACAACACCAACGCCCTGATCAAGAAGGGCCAGAGTCGCCTGCACCTGCTGAGGAGACTGAGGTCCTTTGGCGTGAGCAGGGCTCTACTGAGGACCTTCTACGACACTGTGGTGGCCTCTGCGGTGTTCTATGCCATCGCGTGTTGGGGAGGAGGCAGCACGGACAGGGACAGGAAGAGACTGAACAAGCTGGTTCAGAGAGCTGCCTCTGTCCTGTCGGCTGCAGCCTGGACTCCATCGAGGAGGTAGCGGACAGAAGGACGTTGGCCAGGCTGACGTCCATCAGAAGCAACTCCTCCCACCCCCTTCACCACATCGTAGAGACCCTGGGGAGCTCCTTCAGCTCCAGACTGAGGCCTCCTCAGTGCAGGAAGGAGCGCTAGCGCAGGTCCTTCCTCCCCACAGCCATCAGACTCTTCAACGCTGCTTCCTAGGTCCTCCACAAGGACCAACAAACTACACACCTCTCACACCCGTACTCCATGTAAATCCTGTATATAATATTTATTGGTGTACATAGAGTAACATCCCAACAGAAAGTATTTCTATTTATCTGCCTTCTTCCTTTATATTTCAAACCTTTTCTCCAACGTTCTGCTGCTGGAACAGTGCAATTTCCCCGCTGTGGGACGAATAAAGTTCTGCTCTATTCTAAGTTCTGTTCATATTCTATTAACTGTAGAAAGAATTAGGCACCACTCTCCAAAAGGTTCTCACTTATATTAACCATTTATAGGTATCAATTTTTACATCCATTGAGAAGGAAAGGAATAGGCTCAACAACATATACAATATAAATCAAGTGTAACCAAGTTTTAATAATATGACAAAGGGGGGGCGTGTGCACCAGAGGAGGGGTCACATACTGTCACATGCACTCGGTGCACATTTTAGTTCATACTGAAGTCGCTGACAGTTGCATCCACAGGACTGAATATCTAAAGAAATATAAAAAGCTATTAGAAACCAATATTGCAACAGAGGCCAAACCCAATTTTCCAAAGAGACACAAGACAGAGGAAAAAGTGCCCGTTTAAAAAAAGGCAGATGACACCGCCCACCTTCCGGCTAACAAATGAACTGAGACCAATCGGTAAAGTCCGCTTTTGAAAAGGCTGAAGTGAGAGTGTTAGCTGAGGATGTGTGTGTGAGATCGGCACGAGCAGTGAGGCCTTCAGGCAGAGGGTGAACCCGAGCAGCGTCGTTGGTCCTCCTGCTGCTCCACCAGAGGCCTTCCAGGTCTTCTACAGGCCACCTTCTCCGTGGGAGCACACGCACACAAGGCCGGGCTCACCGCCGAGCAGGCGCACCAACGTAGCTGTCCATGGGCGGTCGCTAACCACACACACACACACACACACACACACACACACACACACACACACACACACACACACACACACACACACGCGCGCGCGCGCGTCCATCCTAAAGTGAAGTGCCAGCAGGTCCTCAAACAGCTCGTCCATGTGGACTCCACGTGTCCACGTCCAGAAGCCTGTGCGTAGCGTGTCCATCGGTCCTCACCAGCTAGTCCACCTCCTCCATGTTGCTGTAGGACTGGGCTGCACACTCCCCAGGACGGCCAAAGACGTCCGAGGAGGCTTCTGGGCCCAAGGTCGCCGCTCCCACAGGACTCCGGTCTGTCCCAAACAGAGACTGGCTAGTGGCCTGGAAAATAGATCAGCGGCAACAATGAATCACGCGGCCGCGGCCTTCTGGAGACTGACAGAGGGCTGACGTCCCCTCTGAACTTACGAGATGAAGCTCTTTATTTCCTTTACAACACACTTTAAAAGCAGCGTTACAGGAAGTGACGGGGTGGACGGAGAACAGCCGGGCCACTTGGACTGACGTCATTAGCAAGTTCAAGCTCCTCCCAGAAACACGTCCAGTCCAAAAGCACCGGGAGCAGAGTGAGACAGTCTAAGCGTGCACAAGTCCTGCCTCCATGGGGGGGGCAGGACACACACATTAAAGGGGGCTCTGCCATGATGCCACCGCAGAGAACACCACAAGGAGTGTGGAGCTCCAGCCAGAGGAGCAGGTTAGGAGGAACCGTGCACACATCTGCTGCGCCAGGCCTGGAGGACCTGGTCCGGTTCACGCTGTGGCCACACACACACACACACACACGCGCCTGTGTCTGTGTCTGTGGGCAGCTGAGGCTCCACACCCACAGACACAGACCTGCTCAGAGGCTCCTGTCCTCTCCATGGCTGGAAGAGGCTCACCAGTGCTCCCAGCATCGGCCCAGCCGCGTGGGCCTTGGGCCCCGGTTGGGGTGGCAGTGATGGAGCAGAGGAGCAGAACCCTGGCCCGGCGGAGCGCTCCCTCACCAAACTCCAGCCTAACTTCACTCTCCAACTGGTTCTAGGTTAGGAAGGGCTTTGAAAAGCGGTTGCAGGCCAGTCTTCAGAGTGCAGCGGCTGAGTAGAGCCCCGGCCGAGGCGGACGTGAGGAGGGCTGCTTCTGGGGCCTGGATGCTACAGCTGCAGCCTTCCTGGAGCCTGCCGAAGGCTCCTCAGCAGAGCTCGGCTCCTCTCCTCTTCTTCAGTCCACCGTGAATGCGAGTCCCCCTCACAGAGACACTGGGAACTAGCCGCCTGCGAGCTCCAGTGTGGACAGAAAAGGGTAGAGCACGTTGACGAGGAGAGCAAAGACAGCCGCCAGGGTTCCCAGAACAAAGAAGTGGCCGCAGTCATCGGCAGGGTGCTCCGAGATCCTCCTCCTCCTCCTCCTCCTGGGGGGGTGCTGCAGTGACACGCCAGCTATGTCTGCGTCTTCCTCCTCTCTGTTCTGCTGCGCCTGCCTCCTCCACAGCAGCCTGGGAGAACCTTCACGAGGCCCCTCCTCTTCCTCCTCTAGCTGCCGCCATATTAGAGAGGCCTGCGATTGGCGGAAACCGGTATCAGCTTCTGGGAAAAGGTGGGTCTGCACACATGCCTGCAGCCTCAAACCCCTCCACAACAACCAGCTCTGGCCCCGCCTCCGCAGCTTTCCCCACCTTTGACCCTTCACCCGACAGCGGTGGACGCCGAGAGGCAAACTCGGGCTTCCATAGCAACCCAGGAAGTTGAGTTGCACCTGCACCTGGGCTCCTGCACAGAGGCGTGAGGAGTGTGAGGGAGGAGCCCTGTGGAGGCAGGCGGTGGTCTCAGCCTGTGACAAACACAAGAACCCTGGCACCTTGCTGGGACAGCACGCGCTGGTGTCCCAGCACACCACGCTAGTGGCACCTGTGTGCACGCGCAGCAGTGACTGGATTCAGTCACGGCCCAGCTAAACAGACACATGCTAACGGAGAGGAGGCTGGGCGCTTCTTCACTGGAGAACTACCTCAGCTATTCCCTCCCTACAGTGGTGAACATTTCCTGAGTGGGAACACTCAAGTGTTGGTTAATAAAGGACACCGGCTGCAAATACCGGCTTCTAGGGCTTCAGGTCATCTTTGTCTTGATTAGAAGTTTTGATGCGGGCTGTCCAGAGGCATTCAATGCAGCACTCAGACCTTCTCACCCAAACTAGAACACACTCATGCTCCAGAAAGTCACACACCCGGAGAAATACCACCGACTGGTGACAGGATCCAGTAAGGTTCACCAGACTAAAATCTACTGTGTCAGGTGGAGCACGAGAGGTCGGCTCCACCAGCAGCAGTTCACAAGATCTCAACGACCAAACTAGAGAACATTAGAATTAGATCCCCGCGTGTGCGCTGGAGTGGGAACTTGGACAACAGATTTCATCTCATTTTAACCTCCAGGAGAGACGCTCAAGCCAACCACTGACATGAATACACACCTACACAGGACCTTTAAATACGCACGGTTGCTTGTGACAGAGTTTAAAAAAGCCCTCAGCAGTGGACCGGAGTCTGCGTGAATCTGCCTGGTTAGCAAACACCCACCAGGAAGGGGTGCTAACGGAGCGGATGCTAACAGCGTCGCTCTGGGCCTCACCTGGCTGGCAGCAGCTCCTGCAGCTGTGGGAGACTCTGCTCCTCCGGGCCTGTGGAAGTGTGCCGGCCTCTCCACGGGGGAGTTCCTGCGCCTGTAGAAGAGCACGTAGGCGTAGCGCGTCACCACCTGACTCTCCTCCACCATGGTGACGGTGCTGTCGTCGAACAGACGCCAGCCTGCCGGGAAAAAGCGAGGGACAGCAGGTGAACGGGGGCCTCCTCTGAGGAGCACGGCGGGTGGAGGTGGAGATGGAGCTGGAGCTGGTGGTGCACACTGACCAACGTCGCTGCGCTGACTGTTCTTGTCACTGGGCAGCCGGGCATAGGCTGTGTAGTGGCCGCCAATCATCCCTCCGTAGTGGTTGATGACTGCGTACAGGTCATAAACAGGCTGCTGCATCTCATCCTTCATGCCGATACAGAACCTGCTCAGGTCCAGGTTCCTGAAATCAAACCTCCCATCAAGCAGAGGCCACGGAACAAGCTGCCTGGAATGAGGACGGCAGTGGACCGGTGTTTACCGGATGGGGAAATCAACCATGTCATTGATTTTATCCCTCCAAATGAAGCTCCGGAAGGAGAAGCGCTTGAGCTGGATGATGAGCACGTTCGGCAGACGCCAGAGCAGCAGCTGCTTCGAGGCTTCTCTGTGCTGCTGACATTTGGGACAGTACCTTCAAATCAGAGAGACAGCAGATGATCGGCGGAGGAGAACCAGAACTGGTCAACAAAACCGTGGTTTGAACATGTGAATCTGGACCAGAGGTGGGCAAACGGAGGCCCAGGGCCACACGTGGCCCGGGGAACCATTTAATCCAGCCCACAGAGCCTTCGCAGCCATTTCTCCATTGGCCAAATGAAGAGGGTTGTCAGCTTGCTTTCAAAGAGGGTTCAGATCCCGCCACCCTTCACCTAGCATGCTAACATGTCACATGTCAAGAAGGTGGGGCCAAACATCATTTAGAGCTTCATCATCCATCCAACCTAACCCTGCAGGCTCAAAAACGGCCCACCCCTGCTGATTCCCACTGCATCCAGTGTAGCGATGGATGACCGAGAGCCAACTGGGCGTTGACAGGCTGATCAACAGGCAGCCTACCATGCCTCCTCTGGGGCCAAGACCTCCGGCTTGGTGAAGAGGTTCAGACACTGCTCCAGGGTGAAATGTCCCGCTCTGGCCGTCTCGCTCAGAGAGCTGGGGTCCTCTTCGTAGTCCAGATCTTTGGAGCTCACGAGGACATACTCCTTCAGGCGCTCGTTGTTCTTCCACACCAGCTCCAGGGTTGCATCCTCAGGGAGGTTGGCCAGCGCATCCTCTATACGGGAGAAAACCACCACCGGTTATTACCGCCACATTACAGGAAACGGGAGGTAAGTGTGGTGAGTGTAAGCCTAATGCTAAACCTTTCTCATCCAGCCTCTGTTCCTTGTTGTTGGAGTCCAACAGAGAGATGAAGAACTGGCTGGCATGGGCCGAGCTCACCTCACTGGGCTGCTGATAACCTGTTACTGCAGCTGCAAAGCATCAAAGGTAAGCAGGCTGGGCAGCAGAAGCTGGCGGCATGAGTCCTTGCAAATAGATCTACCTTCCGGTCGCACCGTCTTCTCACAGGACGTTTCCTTCTCAGAATGAGGGTCGAACGAGCAACAGGACACCGAGGAGAACTGCTCAAAGAATCCTAAATCTGAGGTGGGCGTGGCCGAGGCCTGGAGAGAGCAGGGGGAAGTTGCCTCCCCGGCCGGAGGCGCAGAGGCCTGAGCACACTGCTGCTGCCCAGGCTGCAGGGACGGGCCGTCCGGCTCCGGGTCGGCAGAGCCAGCGCTGCTGCTACACAAGGCCTGGTCGCTGGGCCTGCCGGGCTCAGGACAGCCAGCAGGCAGCACAGGGAGGTCACCTGCACAGCGGCTGTCAGGAGAAGTCCTGCCCGAGTGGAAAGGAGGCTGGAACACATCCACAGAAAACCTGCCCAGGTGGAGATCCAGACGCAGCAAATCAGGAAACTTTAGCTTGAAACTTTATCCTGTCAATCAAATCTAAGAGAGGCTCAGGCAGACGAGTGGGAGTGCACCCCTGGGTACCGGTGACGGGGGCCAGCCTCCTGCAAACACACACGCTGACAGAGCTGAGTGGCTGCGGGCTGTGGGGTGTGTACCTGGAGTAGCCCTCCAGCAGCTGGCTCAGGCGGCTGTAGCAGAGCCGGGACTCGGGCACGCTGACCAGGAAAGGCAGGCCCACGTTCTCCGTGTTGGGTCGACACAAGCTCTTGTGATTGGGCCAGTGGGTCCTCTGACACACTCTGGGGAGGTCGACAGAGAAGGGTGAGAGTGACAAGGCCGCCCTGAGGCCCTCAACCACACCGCTGCCGCTAGAACTGACTGGTTGCAGTAGCCCACGCGATAGCAGCGAGTGCACCGCTTCAGCTTGTCCTCCTCAGACGTTGGAGGCTTCAGGCAGGCGGCACACTTGGAGATGGGGATATTGGGAACCTGCAGCTTCTGCCAGGAAGCACAGGCAGACAAACCCCACGCGGAAATCAGGACGGGTGATCGGGAAACGTCAGAAGCGACGGGGTCGTTACCTGCTGCACTCTGAGCAGCACCACTTTCTCTTTAGCCATTTCTTTGGAGAGCAGCTCGAAGCAGAAGAGCATGTCAGAAGAAGACACCGTGTCCAGGGAGTGGGAGGGCAGGAACATGCGCTGGAACCGGTTCTTTCCCACCTGAGAACAAACATCTCTTTATTGGACGGCTGGGCCAGGACTTCACACCCATCTGGAGAGTGCAGTCGGCCAACCTCTGCCAGCCGCAGGTTCTCTGCTTTGACTCGGACACTCCTGGATATGGATTCGAGGACTTCGGCGGTGTGCGAGTTCTCCTTGCTCACGCTCACTGAAAACTGAAGCAGGCAGGAGAGAAGTTAGAAGTACTCACACGTTTCCTTAGAAGAACGCTGGCGATGCAGGGGAGACTTGCCTTGATGGGCTTTTTGTGGGGTTCTTTAGCAAAATAATAAACTGAGAGCACCTTCTGCTTCTGGGGCAGCGGGACAGGCAGGTAGAGGAAAGGGTCAAAGGTGATGGACACCTGAGGGGGGAGATGGGCACACAAGTAAAAAGCACTGCCAGAATGTTCCTGGGAATGCCCTCAGGACAGCAAACATTGTGCAGAAAGACTATTGTCCCTTTTATGCCTTTAAAAAAAGCCCCTTTTTGGGAATACCTTGGAGCACATGGGGCACACCAGCTTGGATTTGAACTGGCCTTGGAAGAGATCAACTATGAACGAATCGTTTCTCATCTTGTGCCTCTGCCACGCCTCGTCTGCAACCACCTGCGTCAACAGACGGAGCGGGAACGTTGATTAAAATGACCCTTAATTATGTTCCCAATCACAGAAGCTAGTCCAAACCGCCGCTGACCTCATCCAGTCTTCCATCAGAGTCCACCGTTTCTGTGTAAGGTTTGTTCTGGATGCGGTTCAAGTCTTCATGGAGCCCGTCCAGTAGGAAAGCCATGAACTCCTGGGCGTCGTGCTGGGCATAACCTGTAAACTGACTGGCTTTACTCGCCACAATAGCCTGGCGGGGCAGTGAAAGATTAGCCAGAAATCCCAGGAACAGAGACCGACAGCAGTTTTTGCCATCCCTCAGATACCTTTAGCTTGGAGGGTTGGAAGGCATGATGCGTTCCCTTCCAGAGGGCCCTGAGCAGCACGGCAAAGCCGATGGCTAGCCTCCCACCGGTTCCTAGTGGATTACTGCAGTTAATTTCCCCTTCAAAAGCTCGGTCTGCAGCGGCACAGGAGAAGAAGGAGGGCAGAGGTGAGTCACAGCGAAGGCTCTCAACTGACCCCAAGATAGGGGCAAAAGGTCTACACATGGTAAAAACCAGGCTCTGCGGCTACGCTAGCAAGTCTGTGCCCAGTCAAATGCATCCCAAGCAGCTCAAATCCTCCAGGCGAGGATCCCCTCCCAAACACACCACCCTCCAAAGGCGGAGGCTGCAGCGGCTCAGAAGGCGTCAACGTTACCGAGGAAGTAATCCCTGAGTTCTCTGGTGTTGGACAGGGACTGGATGACGCTGTTCATGAAGCAGGTGTTGCCCAGGTTGACCAATCCAGTGAAACCCGGCAGACACACTTTCTTCTCCTCCTCGTCTTCATGCGGCTCCTTGCTGGCTGGGAGGGCGTGCGTCATGGGCTGCACCATGCAGGTGGGTTTGGGCTGGACCGGGACAGAGCCACAGGTGAGCAACAGCAGCGCTTTCATCAGGCCGTCTTTGAATGGAACCGACCATGGTAAATGTGGGCTCCGCCTTGGTCAGGGCAACATGCTCAGAGACGGTGGAAGGGGCCCCGGGATCCAGGCTGCCCTCCTCTGCTCGGGCTGAGGCCTTGCACACTTTGGCCTTCTCCTCCTGCACCCGTGGGGGCTCCTGCTGGGCGGGGAGGCTGTGTTTGCTGCTGTCGGGCTGGGCCTTCTCCATGCAGGCAGGGCTGGAAGGCACAGCCACTTTGGCACCACCCACTGCACCTTAAACAGAGCAGAATGGCAGTGTGGTTAGAGAAGGAGGATCCGGTGGAGAGGGAGAAGGGCACCAGCAGTGTTTACACCAGCTGAAGGGCCGGACCGTCTGTCTAAACACACCAGCTACACCTCGAGTTGCCACTTTAAAGGTTTAACAGGGAGCATGTGTTGGTTCCTGCTGTGGGGACTGTGGGGATGTGACTGCTGCTGTGTAAATGTAGACCTTGTGAGGCGGGGGCTTCCAGACCCCCCCAGCGCTGGCTGTGTCTCTTCTTCAGGGTGATGTCCAGTCGGGAAGGGGTGAAGGAGTAGCTGCACTGCTCAGGCTCTATCAGGTTCCTGGGGCCAAGCAGACAGAAGGCAGAACAAGGCGAGTCAAAGCCAGTTCAGCGCTGGCTGCGGCACAAGCTCAGGGTTAGCATAAACGGAGGGTCAACATAAACGGAGTACTGGGACAGTGACGGGGGCGTAACTGACCCAGCATGTTAAGAGGATTGGATCTGAGATTTACAGCCAGTTTAACAGGATTAGACTTCAGATTTAATCCTGCCACACTGACACCACCATTAAAACACACTGCATCTTCTTACTCGACAAAGGTTATATATTCCTAGGAAGTAATGTAGCAATAAGAGCCAGTTTAACGTTATTCTGGCACTGTCCAGATGCATTATTGGCTTATTCGTCTTGTGTGATTTTCCGATCTCCTGGTCTGTAGCTGGGCCTGAAAGCAGCAATACTCCAGCCTGCACGTTGGTCCCTGGAGCCCAAGAGGCTGTTTACCTGCCTCAGCGCGTCTACAACACCACCTCAGTACCAACGGGAGGGGCAGATGCTACTAGATCCTGGCCTGGGCCTGGGCTGCTGCCAGTTTAAGACGCACACATTCGGAAAGACGCACGATTACCTGAGCTTCACCTGCCACTTGAAGTGGGTGTTTGGTCCACAGTCTGAATGGAGCCGTAGAAAGTTCCCGTCACTGGCAAAGAGCAGAAAGAGAGCTCGTCAAAGGTCGGCCCTGAAGGTCTGGCTGGTGCCTGGGGTCACTACCTCGTCTGGAAGAAGAGCGTAAAATGCTGCTCCCTGAACAGGACCCTTGTGGTGTCCCTGGAGAGGCCCTTCATGTAGACGTTGACCACCATCAGGTCTGTGCCCTTCTCATAGGAATCGTTCTTCACATACTGCAGGTCCACCATCGGCCCCAGAGCTGAGGGAGAAGAACAGGTCCAACCAGCAGCGCCAGTCAGCCCAGGGTCGGGGTCGGGGTCGGGGTCACACCAAACCAGACTCCTCACAGAACCCAACTTACATTCCCACCCCTCCTGCTGCCGTGATTCCAGACAAGGCTCGTCCTTCGGCTGGTCCTGCTTCTCCTCCTCGCTGGAATAGCCCAGGTTCAGGGCCACCGTGGATGGACGACCACCTCGTGGTCTCCCAGCAGCCGACGTTGGACAATCCCTAGCAGACGGTCCCGTCCTGTGGTCCCTAGTCGTCTCCGGGTCCGAGGCAGCTCCACGCCCCAGCGCTTCTGTGGAGGCTGCAGCCGTCTCGTTGCTGGAGCAGCCGTGTTGGAGGGTGCCGCCGGCAGCGGCGAGGCCATCACCCTGAGGATTTGCTGCCCCACGTCCACGTGAAGACTGCTTCTGCGTCTCTTCTCCCTGAAGGGAACAAGCACGTGGGACGTGTGTCGTCAGCTTTGGTAGGGGTTAGCGCCTGGATGGGCAGGCATGGGTAACACCATGAAAACCACCTTCCATCCAGCAGTCTGACCCCATCCGGCCTGCTGGGGTGCTGGGGTGGGGGGGCGGCGGCTTCCTCACCTCAGCTGTGCTGGTGTGACTGGAGCCATCCCAGGCGGGTCCGGGTGTCTGCTCCTGGAAAGGGCCCAACCTCAGCTCCTCCTCCTTGGGCTGCTCCTCTGGGCCGTTAGCGGCGCGTGAGCCACTGTGGTCCCCTTTTCCACCAGAGGCTGCTTCTTCTGCTTTCCCAGTGCGCCGGTTCTTGCTTGACTGTACAACCGTACACGTGGTAGGAGGCTCCTGCTGGCCTGAAAGCGCCCTGGTGATGGTGGAGGAGGTGGTGGTGGTGGTGGTGGTGGTGGTGTCTGGGCCATCTGCTGTTTTGTGTACAGAGTTTGTGGAGGCCGGTTTGCTTTTGGAGCTGCCCTTGCCAACCCTGGCAGCTTTAGCAGAGCTGCGTCTGGCCTCGGTGTGTGGGGGAGAGGCTGGAGGCTGCGGTTGGAGCCGCGGCTGCGGGCGGGACACCTTGGGCTCCTCTATCAACTCCACAGGAACGCATTTCTCCATTTCCTTGTTGCTTTTGTTCTCTGTGCTTACAGGCTCCTTCTTCTTGTTGGACTAAAGCAGAACAGAGGGGTAAAGACATGTTAGCAGAGGCAGAGTGGTTCTAGATCTCAGTGGCACCCGGAAACGAGTCCACATTTCCAGTCACGCTGACACAAGCTCGTACTTCAGAAGTCCATGTTTGTGGAGGACACTGGCTGACGTACCTTCAGCGAAGGCCAAGTGTGAAAAGGAATCTTCTTCTGCATGATGAGGTGAAGGAAACCTCCTTTCTCTCTGTACTGAACTCTACTGCAGGAGGCCTCGATCTCCTCCTGCAGCTGGCAGCTCCACTGGCGTCCATCTGCAACAGGAGCAGAAACACACACTTCTACAGTCACGCCGAAGCTGGAAGATCCCCGTTCACAACCGGAGGGCCAGCTCACAGTCTGGAGGTTCAGTTTCCACGGTTTCGGCTCTGCTCTTACCTGGGAAGGACACGTGGCAGCTTTTATCAGTGAAACTTGTGCTGACGTCTTCTTTCCTCTGGATCCCGTCCCCACAGCGCAACCGCACAGTCACTTCATTGACATTCTGCTTCCAGTCCACAAAAACGTCTGCAGACACACACAACCTCACCGTGATTCCAACGGAAACGGCTGACAAGAGTCGATCCACTCTTTCAAATCAGCAGATCCCAAAATGGACCCCATTTTACTGAGTTTTTCTGCAATCTTGTAAATGCTGAATGAGACCTGAGGAAGCAGAAGCTTGTTGTTGTGACACTGCCAAAGGCAGCCGCGTCTAAGACTTCTCCAATTAAAGAAACGTGCAGCAGGTTCAACAAATGTGGCAAAACTGTTTCAGGGACCTTAAAAACAGGCTGTTAACAGAGAAAGGACAGGCCTCAGAGGGGCAGGCTGGGGCACATCTGCAGATCTGGTGTAAAGACGAGTATCTGACCCTGAGCAGAGAAGACTACTGCCTCGTGCTGCCAAAAGGAAAGAGAGCCCCACAAAGCAGGAGGAGGCAAAGTGTCATTTAAAAATGCTTTCAAAAGATAAACAAAAATTGAGTTTTAGAATTTGGCGGTACAATGTATAAAAATGATATTTATTCATATAAAAAATCAAGGATGGACTTCGGTGGACTATTACTGATAAACTAAGTTCCTGACAGAAGGCAAACTTTCAGAGAGGGCCACAGCTACTCCTCCCAACTCATCTAAAAATACGGCCACACACATAGTTTCAAGGTCAGGTTACCTCTCTAAATAAGCCCGAGCCATGAGCAGGCTTCTGGGATGTGGTGGACAAGGTTCAGCGAGATCAAAACCCGTCCATGGGAAACAAAAAAAAAGCCGTAAGGCATCTGGGACGGTTTAAAAAAATCACGCAGCAGCCCTTCTTCACCTTGGTGTGATGGATGCCATGGACACTAAAGCCTAAATGATTCTATTCTTACCAGCCTGACACAGGAACGAGTGTGAGCGAGCGTGCGAGCTCCAGGTTACCTTTCCTGACCTCGGCGATGACTGCATCCACCACTGCCACGGCCCGCTTGGCCTCTCTGCTCTCCTGGTTGGCTCTGTCTTTCTGCTTCTTTTTACTGCTGCAGGAGGACAGATCGGAGGCCGCCTCCCTGCCATGACCTCGCCTCTGCTGGGACCCCCCGCGGTGGGCCGCTGCGTCGCCGCCCAGCGCGCTGTTGCCACCATCACTGGACATCTTCAGGCACTTGGCACTAACAGGCTGCCCGTCACCAGAATCACTTCCACTGCTGGGGTCTGGGTCCGAGTTACGTCTCTTCCTGCCTGGCCCGGCTATCTTGGCGATGATGCTGATCTGAAAGCTCCCAGAACAGAATCGGGAAAGCCGCAAGAGGGAGGGGATCTGAAAGGAAGAGCAGCCAGTCACTAGGGGATCCAGGGCAGAAGTTGCTGCAAAACAGAGGAGGCGTGATACCGACCTGGTGAGAAAGACTGAAGTAACCACAACAAAGAAAGGACTTCCAAACTACTCGCTTTGATAGATTTCATTTAAAGATCTTTACCAGAATACTTAAAAAAGAACATATATTTAAAAAAAATATACAAAAGAAATCCCGACTGGTCGACAGTTGCAAGTTTGGACAGTAAATGCCAGAGACAACAAAGGGCCATGCAACTATTTACTACATCCTTCATGTTGGGTTAGCTTGTAAGCTAGCTCGATAAGTAGGAAGATTCTCCCTACTGCAGAGGTTAATCAGTCACTTCAGAGCTGTGATATGATGTGCAATTCTCTCCGAACTAGGTTACACTCTACATCATAATTCTTGTCAACTCATTTGAAACAGCAGACAACTAGTGGCTAAAAACACAGCACAGGGAATTCAAAGAGTAAAGCTTGAAAGTGCGTGTAACACATATCTAAATAAATATATTCTTCTTCTTATTATTATTATTATTATTGTTGTTATGTAAATGAAAGAACTGGCTTTATTGTGGACCGTATGGACGTCTGCAGGGGTCCACCGATGCGGTTGGCAGCAGTTACTGTGAAGCTAACGTCATTAGCCACAGCCGGCTAGCGCTCGTTCATGTGAATCCGTAAACAAGCTAGCATTGCGCATTTTGCACAACGACACATCACGTACCACATTATCGCCATGTTGGTGTCGCACGTCAGATGCGAAAGTGATAGTTTCCACTACAACCAAGCACTTACGAGGTGTCGCTGAGAACCGCTGGCGTTCCGGAGCCAGAGGCGGCTAGCTCCTCCACCGCTGCGGGACTGGGCCGCACCGCTCTCGGCCGCCCTCCAAACTGAATATTCTGCAATTTATCCGGGACCCATTTCTGGTGCGATCGAAACTGAACAGTTTTTGTAATTCACACCAAAAGATAAAGAAAAAATGAGCAACTGGAAAGCCGTCCAAGCAGCCGTTTCTCCGGTATAATTCGACCTCTGCGGCTTTAGCCTATACGTCACTACCCGAGTCCCCAGCGGCGCCGACACCCGGAACTGAGCTCACGCACAAACAAGTTCCGCACTCGCGCGGCTCACGTGATCTCTCTCTCTCTCTCTCTCTCTCTCTCTTTTTCTCTCTCCCTCTCCCCTCTTCCTCTCTCTTCCCTCTTTCTCTCTTTCTCTTCCCTCCCTCTCTCTCTCTCCCCCCTCCCCCTCCCTCTCTCCCTCTCTCTCTCTCTCTCTCTCTCTCTCTCTCTCCACACGCTCTCTTTCCCCCCC
>CAAE01010512.1:0-11430 GCA_000180735.1 Tetraodon nigroviridis | reverse complement strand
AGGTCAAGTGTGGAAGAGTGACAAAACCAGACCAATGCCCTCATGTCACACCAAGACCAACTGTTAGACCCAAACCAAGCATGTCAATTAGATGAACAGCATGAAAACCGAGTATAGAGTGATAAATTATGGGGACCATCACCCCCCCCCCCCCCTTCCCACACACACACACACACACCTCTAAGCAGAAGCAGGGTAAACATCCCCTACACACGTCAAATAGACCCAAATAACCGTGACAGCTGACACAGACCGGTTTAGGCCATTTTGTCGATGGCAAAAACCAAGCTGGGTGTTAATGCCATTATCACAGTCGGTGCATGAGAGAGGAAAGGACAGAACTAAACCACAACGACGACACGTAGCAACGCGCTGCTACGATGGAGGCTTGTTTTGTGCATTCCAACGAAACCAGCGGCTTCCATTCATTCCAGCTGCCGTCTGATTGCTCACCGACCGTCACTGATGGTCGCGCTTGGCCCGCTGCGTTTGTCCAAAATCGTTAGTAACGCTCCCCGATCCCGAGGTGTGCAGTGGATGGCAGCTTTCCTCCTCGCTTTTTCCCTCCCCTCGGTGGTTTTGGTGTTGAATAGAACTGATTTGCACCGGTCCCGGACGGGCGGACGCGTCCCCAGCTGCGGCGGGGAGGACCCGGGGAAACTTTAGTGTTTGACAACCCGGCGTATTTATACACCGTGCGTCGCCTACACGCCCCTGATAGCAGGGACTACTTTCTTCATCTCTTTCTAAAATAGACGCTTTTATTTTGATGGTTTTCTTGCACAAGATTCAGAGTCATCTGCAGTAGCTGCTTCAATGACGGATTCGTTTAAATATACAAGGATGACAGTGGTGTCATTTACCGCATCTACCGTCACCCTGGTAGGAAAAACACGACCACAAAAAAAGGATCAAGTGCAGATTTTACGATTATTAGCGATAGGTTCTATTTTAAATAGCGGATGGACATTTGTAGTCCACCTCTGTCGTTTGGCATTGTGCTAAAAATATAAGAGGTCGTAGCAACAGAGTTCCTATTGGCTGAGAGCGGGGAGGCCTCGCCGCTGATTGGACAGTTAGCCCATCGCGAGCCCTCAATGTAGCAAAGGCTTGTGGGAAATGATGTTTTTGCTTTGTTTTTGTTTTCGTTTTCTTTTAATATTAGTTGACAAACTATGCGCGTTAACAAACACAGTGTGTTTTTGTAACTTTGTTTTATTCGTCAGCATTTATATATTTAGGCTTGGCTCAGTAAATGTTCCTATTAACTGTTCAACGTTAATAGTCAGATACCATTTCTTTTAATCATATTTCTAGATATTTGTGTTACATTTTTTTTTTCCCACAACAGTTGTGCTGTATTTAAAAACCCATGCATTGCATTGCATTAAATGCACATTTATTACTGACAATATTACTAAGAACTCTTTAGATAACTATAAACTCTTATTTTACACAGTAAAGGTTCAACAGCTGTGCAAAGGTTTAAGCACAGCTGTTGAAAATCTTCAGTAAATATCTCCATATTTATTTATTTTTCTCCATCTTTTTCTGGTGTGTGAGTGCTGTTTTCAAAACTATCTTTTGGACTCTCCCAAAGCTGTATTTTTCATGTATAATTCAACTACCTTTCTTCGGGGCATTTATTATATAACAGCTTATATAACTTTTTTTTTTTTTTTTAACTTTAAACTACAGAGAAATCTTTGTTATTTTAGGGTAAATTTTCCTCTGGTCTCGCTGACCAAAAGCGGTGAGTGGTTTTTCAGCCTTCAGGACCAAGGCCAGGGCAGCTGTGAGTGGCTGGGAGCCTAATTACATTCATTATGAGACAACACATAGCAGCATTACAGGCAGGAGGTCAGCAGATACCCTTCTTATAAATACCCAAATGCTCATAATCATAAGAAATAAAATCATGTTTGGCATAGCACATGAGGAGGGGCTTGTGTTTATTACAGCTGCTTGGTAAATATTTAAGCTTTTCAGCTTTGAATTGTCACTAATTTCAGTGATTCACATAATTCTTTCTGCAAGAACACTGCCAAGAAAACTTTGTTCATTTGAATAAAATATGGGTCTTTAATACTGTAAACTCTTGACTTCCTTCGTCTCTCTTCAGGCTCAGAAGCTGACTCGGTTTGTGGTTCACCTTCGCCTGGATGAGCATGCAGGGCAGGACAAAGACTGGAGCTCTGACCTGTTTGGAGAGCTATTTTCAGTTTTTGTTGTCAGTAAACTTGAAGCTTTGTTATTTTTTTATGACAGGAAGTGTTGCAGTGTAAAGACTAAGTAAAGGGTAAATAATTTAATCACAAAACACAAACAAACTAATTATCTCTAATAAAGTTTGGTCTACCTATTTAAAAAGGTGAAAACAACATTTATGACTTATTCTGAATTGATTGACTGTGTTTTATTTATTTATTTTTTGTATATATTTTTTTCCGTGGGGTCTCCTGCCTCTGACCTTCTCCAGACCTGTTTGACCACCCAAGTGACAAGATTTCCATTGCTGGACTAAAGTTTTTACTAGATGTTGGCAAGGTGACCTATATCACACAGTAATGTAAAATTGACCTAAGACAAATTTCATCTTGTCTGCACGTGGTGCAATTTTTAGACAAAAATGAAAAAGAAAAGAGTTTCAAATTTCAGTATTTAAAAGAAATAAAAGTCCAAAGCAGGATATAGACAACTCTTTTCTTTATTAAAGTAAATATCACGACCCACACTCCACATCAGTGGATGGCAGTAATGCACAAATCCTTTTTTTGCCAACCACCAAGAAAATTCATAGAAGAAGACGAAGAAGCGAAAAAAAATAAAAAGACGAAGAAGAACGTACACTCACGTGCCTTTTAGGTTTTACGACATGTCGCAAAAAGCTGTTGTCGTAGATGACAGCGTAGAGACTTTACGGTAGTACTCTCGTCCACACTGCTGGCACATTATGTACAAATTCTCCATTGTTAATGGTTTAAAAAGATGAGAACTAACTGTTATTGATGTCTGTTATGAAAAGCTGAAAATGTCCTGAAAAGGAGAACTTAAAGGTTTAGTTTACAGCGCCGCTGCGGTTGCTACGCCGGCGCGGGAGCGAAAGTGGCTGAAAGTGTGGAGCTGCTCTGGGCCCGGCGTCATGTTTGTGTTGGTGGAGATGGTCGACACGGTCCGGATCTCTCCGTGGGACTTCCAGAGACAGATCAATGAAGCCGTAGCCGAGGAACTCAACAAGAAGCTAGCCAACAAGGTTTGCTTTACGGTGCAAAATGCGTATGAAACTTGATGAATGAGTTTGGTAAAGCTCGCTGCTTACCGATGTCCTGCCCACCCGTGACCCGCCCAGGTGGTCTACAACGTGGGCTTGTGCATCTGCTTGTACGACATCACTAAACTGGAGGACTCCTACATATTCCCCGGAGACGGAGCTTCTCACACCAAAGGTCTGATGGAAGCAAAAAACTCTAGAATCATGACTGAACTAGTGCTGAAGCTCTGAAACCTTTTATAAACTAGGTTTATCTCGTACTTTCCTTCTTAGTACACTTCAGGTACGTCGTGTTTCACCCTTTCCTTGAGGAGATCCTGATTGGCAAAATCAAGTACTGCAGCCAGGAGGGAGTTCATGGTAACGGCCGTCTCCTTCAGGATAGTTTGCCTCCTGAGATTCTCATTCTACATTTATTCTTTTAAAAAGGACATTGAACGAATGAATACATGACATTTGTCTCTTTCACAGTGACAATGGGCTTCTTTGACGACATTCTCATCCCCCCAGAGTCACTTCAGCAGCCTGCCAAGTTGTATCCTGCCCTCATCTGGGTTCATGACGTAAAACTGTGTGTCTTTTTGTCTAATCTTACCTTGCTGGACCACAGCCTGACACCCAGTCTGGGTGGTTCTTCTGAACGGTAACCAGGCCGTCCTTAGCCCCAGTCTGGGTGGTTCTTCTGAACGGTAACCAGGCCGTCCTTAGCCCCAGTCTGGGTGGTTCTTCTGAACGGTGACCAGGCCGTCCTTAGCCCCAGTCTGGGTGGTTCTTCTGAACGGTAACCCAGGCCGTCCTTAGCCCCAGTCTGGGTGGTTCTTCTGAACGGTAACCAGGCCGTCCTTAGCCCCCAGTCTGGGTGGTTCTTCTGAACGGTAACCAGGCCGTCCTTAGCCTCAGCCGCAGTGACGAAGCAGAACAGGTCTGGGTTTGGGAGTACGAGACGGACGAGGGCGCGCACGACCTGTACATGGACCAGGGGGAGGAGATCCGCTTCCGGGTGACGGATGAAGTCTTTGTGGACACGTCGCCCACGGGCCCGTCTGCCGCTGAGACGGACGCAGCGGCGCAGCCAGGACAGGCCGCCACCTCGGCACCCACGGAGGAGAGCAAGGAGAAGAAAGAAGCGCCGTACACTCTGATTGTGAGAGAGCAACAACTCTGGCCTGTTTGGGGGAAAAGGCCACTAATGAACGATCATCTTTGTGTTTTTCCTTCTCTCAGGGGACCATCTGCGAACCGGGCCTGGGGCTGCTGTCGTGGTGGAACAACTAACCCGGGGGGGTGTTGGTCCTGAGGGCCGCTGAGCTCTGGGTCCAAGCACAAACCCCAAACACTGCTGAGGAATGGTGGACGTCCCACCTGTCCACAGCGCCGCTGGTGTCGGGCCACCAAACATGTCAGCACCTGCGTTTCTGTGCGAAACGCGCCGCTAGCCTTACCAGCACGGCGAAGGCTTCTGCCTTTGGCTTTAAATGCCCGAGAACGGATTTCTATTGGTTTATTTTCATTATGAATAATAACTGATCCTGTGGAAAATAATGTGACATTGAAAACTAAAAAAATATTCAGTCTGGCAACAAAGGATCCCAGCTTCGTTGCCAGCGGGGCCGCGTTTCTGAGGGGCCCCGCCTGGACAGGATGGAGCGTGTGTGTGCGGGCAGAGTGAGCTGGAGTGTGTGTGACTGCTGGAAGCAGATCAGGACGGGTCCTCCGGCTGGGGGGCGCCAGGGGCTCTGCTGGGCCTGGGACGGAGCCTGCTGGCTTCCAGCACCTTCGGGGGGCTGTGACCGTGGACGCCTGACCACCGCTGCCAGTCCGCCGTCACAGACGGTTGCCCTGGAAACCATTCAGGTCTGGAATCTCGGGATCAGACCTGGGTGGAACTCTATCAGTGACTGAGCTCCTGTGGCCCCTCTGACGTCTCTGAAGCAGATTTAAGGACCCATTTAGATCATCTTAGCCGAATTTTTTATTAAAAAACGTGAATAAAACGACTTTTTTGTCAACAACGCAGCTTTTGTTGCTGAAACAGTGGGGAGCTTGTTGCAGGCTGTTGCAGCGGCGCTTCCCCCGACAGATGACACACACACACACACACACACACACACACCAGGCGCTGAAGGACGTCTCCTGCGTGCATACGCACGCACACGGTCGTTCCACAGCTGCGCCGTGTCCACAGCCTCCGGGGCCCCGCATCAGGGATTCTGCGTGGATTTCCTCCACGTTATATAACGCGCAGCGGCTTCGGAGACGCGGACGTCGCCTCGCCGCGCCCGCGCACCGGAACCAAGTAAGTCCGGGTTCTGACGGCGTTATTGTGTCTCGTATATTATTGTGACCCGTCCACGGGCCCACGGAGGGCTCTGCTCAGCCTGCCTTTGTTTCCAGGGGGTTCCGGACGCGGTGCTAGTGTTGGCTTTGCGTGACAGAGTGCGCGCTAATAAACACAGACGCGTTTTCCTCTTTTTTTTTTTCCACGCGTGCACGTGATGGTACCGGGTCTGATTTGGCCATTCCGCCTGGCTCTCGTGCGTGGACGCGTCTCCGTCGCCTGTGACGCGTTTGTGGAGCATCGGCGGTGGAACCAGCCCGGCGATGGGTTGATTTGGGGGTTCGGGCCATCTGGGGGCCCGTGGACCCTCCTGGGGTCTCCTCTGGGAAAGCCCACTCGGAAACCCGCACAAACGGACACGTTGTGCCTTCTTTCGTGGGGACCTGATCCACGGAGGCGTCAGGTGCTGCAGCGTCGTTCCGTAACACGCAGACGGTCACAGAACCACAGATCCGCCTTCTGGACTCTGCACTGGTTCGGGTTCGGGTTCTTTCGGGTTTTTGGTGTTTCGGCTGCACTGTCGTGCCCGTGGGGTGTGATGATCCCATCGGGAACACGCCTGTGACGTCACGAACGCGCCACCGAAGGCGCTGGGCTGCAGCTCCTCTGACGTCACGCTGCGTGGGCGGAGGAGCGTGTCTGCAGAATACACTCACACACAGGGGAGAACCGGGTGGCCCCGAGTGGGCCCGCCGCGTGGAAGACTGCGGCTGTGCGCCCACGAAGGAGACTGGTGGAAGCGGTGTGCAGAGATCCACGGAGCAGCCTCGCCGTGGGCTCGCAGCCGATGCAGATTACACATTAGACTCATCGGGGTTGGCGTGGGGCCGTTTCATTGATCATTATTTCCATTACAAAATGATTTCACCTCAGATCGAAGCGGTTCAGCGTGGATGTTTGAAGACAGATGGTCTGAAAAACAGCCTCATCTAATAAAAATTTACCATTAAAGCTAAAATGAGGTTCACAGTTCTTTAAAATCCTACTTTTATTCAGATTATCGTTTCATTACTGATAAAATATCTCCTCCATGCTGGTTTGCAGCCACTGTGAGAGTAACATTCATATAATCAATTGACAAAATGTTCTTTTATAAGCTGTGTTTGTATATTCATATATGTTTACATGTATTTATCTCACGTTATCTCGCCATGACTTCATCAACCACAAGATGAAACTTTTAGGATTATCACTCAGGACCTTTAACCTTCAACGCTCCTGAGTGGGGCTGTGGGGACCCTCGTGTTGCTTCCAGCCCATCACCTCTGCACTCTCTGACCCCCACCCTCACCCCCACCCTCACCCCCACCCTCACCCCCACCCGTTCCCCCTGTGGTCTCCTAGCAGCAGGTCCCTTCTGACAGCGACGCCTCTGGCCAGGACCCATCTGCTCGGGCCCCCAGCCCCACACCAGCCGACGCACGCTCGGGCGGAGCAGCGGTGCTATCTGACACGGTGGTTGCGTCATGGCGGACCCCAGCCTCACGTCGCCCTCGGGGACGCCTCTGCGCTCCCCCAACACGTCTCTCGCCCTCTCCTTCCCCTTCCTGAGGGAGAGAAGCCGAGTGTGGGAGGATGGGAAGGAGCAGCAGCTGCCCAGAGACCTGCCAAGTCCGTTACCGACCAAACGCACGCGCACCTACTCAGCGTGAGTAGGAACACCACCGCGCTCCTCCGTTCTCTCCTGGGGAAATCTCCTCCTTTCTGTACGAACTCCCACACTGTTCCGTCTTCCTCTGCAGAACGGTGCGCGCTCACTCAGGTCCGGTGTTCAAGGGTGTGTGTAAGAACTTCTCCAGGTCCCAGGGCCACGGCTTCATCCGGCCCTCCAACGGCGGAGAGGACATCTTTGTCCATATCTCAGAGTGAGTGGCGTCACACACCCCGGGAAAACCATCTGGGGGGGCGGGAGGGGAGGAGGGGGTGTCTCTGAGGTTAAAGGTCATTGCCAATGTCAGGAATGTTGGCTGCACTTTACCCCAAAGATTCCAAAAGTAGGAATTCCTCACAGGGCGGCCTGATTTCTCTTTCAGCATCGAGGGCGAGTACGTTCCGGTGGAGGGCGACGAGGTCACCTACAAGGTGAGCCGGATCCCACCCAAGAATCTGAAGGTGCAGGCGGTGGAGGTGAAGATCACACACCTGAACCCAGGGACCAAGCACGAGACCTGGTCCGGTCAGATCATCAGCTCCTAGACCTGCAGGGCCCTTCAGGGCCCCTGCCAGAGGCCCAGGGGACAGACTGTGAGAAGACAAGATGGTGGTCTTCACCAGTGGGGAGGGGCGGGGGTGGGGGGGTGGGGGGGCTATAACTGTTGTCAGTCCTTGTGTCACTCATCAACGTGCTGTACGTGTGAAGCTGTACATGTTGTCTTTGGTTGCTGTTTTCTTTTTTCGATACGGTCACTGACCTCTTTCTCAGAGGGATCGGTTTCGCTTCCTCTCGTTCACCGAGGCTCCGAACTCTCCTTTCGCCCCTCCTGTTTCGAGCAGCACCCAGCTGTGTGAGCCCTGGGTTTCACCTCCACATCCCAGCCTCAACAGGCAACACTCCAGATTCCTGGCGTCCCAGCTCACCGCAGTTTGGTTTCTCCTTGTCGTTTCTCCATCGATGGAACGTTTTTCTGCAATCGTGCCAGTAACGAAGCATTTCAGTAGCATCACTGTGAGGGGGAAGCTCACACCCTCCGTAGGGTTGTTGCTCATTGTCTGACGGTGATTTCCCACAACTTTTGTGTCTCCTCAGATAAACTCCAGGGTTTAGTAATGCAGACAAAATGTGGGACTGTCGGTGTGTGTTGTGCTCTGCAGAAATTTCTGCCAGGTTTGTTTTGGATTTGTTTTTCTGCCTATTCCTGTTTTTCAAGCATGTGTCACCAGTTATTTCTGAATCTTCCTTCTTGCAGAACCATGTGTGTGTTAGTGATCGGCCCCATCTGCCTGATGGAGGGCTGCATGACCTCATAGCCACTGCTCGGGCTTTCAGTCACACAAATCCACTTTATTCCTTAACATTGCTCGTTGATTGTGTAATGTGAAATCTTTCTCACACTCTCTCTGTCATTCACTTTTTAGAGATTAAAGTTTATTTTGCTGAACAGTAAATAGTTCTTTATTATGTCATTTTAGGGCTGATGCACATGAACACCTCGTAATTTGCTAAATAATGATTTTACTTTATTAATAACATTAAACCTAAGGGATTAATGGCAGAGAACAGTATAGTTTTAGTACATGCCCGTTCTGGTGTTGGCCTAGAGCGCCACCTGCTGGAGGGGGCGATACTTTAGGCCTAAAGCAAATAAACCCCCCACCCAAAAACCCCCATAAACAGCCCTGCTGATGGGGTAAAGTACAAGAGAGATGGGAGGAACAGATGATGACATTCTACAGACAAATACATAATAATATGCAACGGGGACGACGTGGAACCTCAGCTAATGTGTTTATACGTTGTTTTCTCGGTATTGATTCATGACTATTTTGGCACTTCTGTATTTTTATTCACACAAGCTGGGGAGGATTTACTGGCCTCTGAGATCTTCCACACTCTGAAACTTAACGCACATCTGATTTTATATTCCCCCCCCCTACTTTAAAACAATCCAAAGGTCATTAAAGCAACCTGCATTTAAGCATTCGTGTTGCATTCACTGACAGTGTGGGTTTGGAGAAACCTGTGACAGAGAAACAACTGGGACGGCTGAGGTTGACACAATGTTTTATATTAACAGTTATCTTTTCCAGTATTGAAAACAAAAAAAAAATCATTTTATAGTTCAGCATTAGTGGCACATTAAAAAAATGATAAAAATGCAGACCTTCATATGATACCAGTTCAGTAGTTTAAAGGCTGATATTAGATGATTAGACGCTAATGTGCATCTTCATCAAAATCCTATGAACCGCTGGTATTAGTGAGAATCTGATACAACTCTGACACCTTACATTACCTTTAGAGAGGCTTTAAAGCCAACCCTGCAGAAGGTTGCATGAAAATATGACCCAGAAGCAAACAGGCATTCACACACAGTCATAAAGCGTCTCCTGAATATACTGAAATAACTTCCGGAGGGGAGTAAAGGCAGCAGTTAAACCGGCTGGTACAAGAATTCAAGTTGGTACTTTTAAAGTTTAATCAACAGTGAAATATTTCATCAAAGAGTAAAAGAGAACCTGTACAAACTCCAACCCAAACAACAGAAATGCCCAGAAATACTTCTGTCGATGGGGGTGAAAACAGATGCAATCACGTGCACAGTCGCATTTATGTCAACATCCCTCCTCTTAATCGGTAATAAATAGTACCAACATTAGTGCAAAACATAATTCTAAGGTAACTGGAGTAACCTCGTTAAAAATACTGCAGTAATTTGTAGAATCTTTAAAATCTTTTACAGTCATTACACGCTACACAGGCTGAATTAAAAGGTCTGTCACTGTCTCATTTGTTTAGAACGAAAGATAAAAAAGTGGCAGAGTTTATTGTAAAAACACAATAAAATCCCAGTTGCTCTTTTTCGAACCCTAGAATGAATATAAATAACTAACTAATCAGTAGTGGCACCTTCAGCAGTCCAAAATCCACCTTGCTTTTGTTGTAGCAGCAGCAGAGACCCACCAGCAGGACGTCAGAGGGGCTGGTGGGTACCCAGAGAGGCCCGGGGCCCGGGGGGCCAGGGGGCCGGGGCCCGGGGCCGTTCCGGGGCATCAGCGTTCCCGTGGGGGGGCAGTAAAGAAGAGCTCCCGACAGCGCCTGGCCGTGTCACTCGGGCAGGAGACAGTGAAACCGATTGTTCGCGGGTCGTTGAATATCTCGTAGTCGTTTCCTCCCTTCAGGCAGAATCACAAAAATCAGTCAGCACAAACATCCAGCCAGCCAGCCAGCCAGCCAGCCGGCCAGCCTCCTCCATATGAGGCTACCCTGCAAGGAGGAGCCTTGACAACCATCATTTATCCAGGATTGTAAAAACAAACTTCTCCTGGAAAGGAAAAGCCGACAGACCAGGACCCTTTCCGACTGGTGCCCGTCTGCCCGACTGGGGCCCGACTGGGGCCCGACTGGGGCCCGTCTGCGCTTCCACTTACGTCCGAGGTCTCGTTGCCGAAGAAGTAGATGGCGTTCAGGCCTTCCCTCTCCAGCAGGCCCAGACACAGGGTCTTGTCCCAGCCCTCGGGAAAGATGTCGAAGCTGATGAGACCACCTGCAGGGAGAAGAGGGGCCGCCCTGGTTAATGGCGGCGCTTCCAGGGCCCCGCCCAGTCTGGGCTGTCGCTGGTCGACCAGTGCTCCCAGTGCCTGCTCCGCTTCATTACCCGCGCCTGGCCCGCAGAGCAAACATTTGGGCGGTGAGCCAGGCGCGTGACTGGTTCAGGGTTCATTCACCTGCGTCATGGAGGGAGGAACGCGTGGCTGAGGCAGCCTCCGTGACCGCTGTGACCTTTAAACACCCTTCTCCCCTCCAGCCTTTCCTCGAAGGCTAACGGCGGTAAAGAAGAGCCACACCTGAGCGGAGCGCCAGCCAATCAGAAGGCGGTTTCACTCGCACACCCCCCCCACACACCTCCGTCCGAGCAAACACCAGAGGAAACACCTCCTGCTCCAAGCACAACGGCAGCCGCCCATCCCCCACCTGTCTGCTCTGCTGACGGTGCGAAACCTCCAGATACTTATCTGGAATCTTTCACACATTCCTTCTGGTCCTAAAAATGGCTCAACCAGCTCAGGGGAGTGAGGAGTGACCCCAACACCCAGGGTTTCTGCACTGGTCACGGGTTCTTTGATTCACCATGACGTCTTTTCCTTCTGTTCCCCGTCCTGA
>CAAE01010503.1:13936-45053 GCA_000180735.1 Tetraodon nigroviridis | reverse complement strand
CACTGATCCCGGACCGGAGCGCTGCGTCGGTGGGCCACCTCTCCCCTCCAATATAGACGTGTTTCTGTCACTTTGCCCTCTTCTGTCATCCCTCGTTTGCTGATTCCAGCTGTTGTTAGCATGTAGCATTAGCATTTGCTGCTTCTCATTCATGAATACAGTCATCCCTCGCTATTTCGCGGTTCACTTATCGCGGTTTCGCCACTCCGCGGATTCTTATCGTGAATTGTGCTCTATATTACGATTGGCTGAAAATCACTTCACGTCTTCACCACCTGTGCGTCAATAACCTCGCAGTCTAATCTGTACACGCACGTAAAACAGCTTGCCAAATTTACATCACGAAGGTGCAAAGTCTCTTGCAATGTGGAGTTGGTCTGAAACCCATAATGTGGAAGAAGCGCTCTGGAGCCACAAACACACCCTCACCGCTGGTTTCAGAAGAAAACGCTCCAGAGCGGAGTCAGGATGCAGCGGCTCAGTCTGGAGAGAACCCGAACCACGAACCCTAACCCTAACCCTAACCCTAACCCTAACCCTAACACACCCTCACCGCTGGTTTCAGAAGAAAACGCTCCAGAGCGGAGTCAGGGTGCAGCGGCTCAGTCTGGAGAGAACCCTAACCCTAACCCTAACCCTAACACACCCGAGTCACCATTTGTCCTACTGCACTTTCTATTTTTTCATAATCATTTAAAATTTTCTCCCGCTTAGTCCAGTTACTCGGGTCGCGGTGGGCGGTGCTAATCTTCGCAATGTGAAGCCTTCTGTTCACATTGATGATTTAAAATTAATATTTGACAGTACAGAAGTTATTGGTTGAAACGTTTCTTAAGTACTTATATATAAACAAATGCTTGAGCCTGTAAAATGATTTGTTATTTCTTTTCAATGTATAATAGTGTATTTTACTGAATAATAATTGTAAGAAAAAGTAATGGTTTCTACCTCGCGGATTTCACCTATGGCGGGTTCTCTCTGGAACCGAACCCCCGCGATAGACGAGGGATGACTGTACAGTCAAAGTCTCCGATGGTTTAATGAATAAAATGGCGAGTTATTATTCTACGTGTTGCTAAATCATCTTTGCTATTAAGGTTTGTCCCCTCCAGCCTGCTAGCTTGCGCAGAGGTCGACGTGCTGCTACAGGCAGGACAAATGGCGTGATGGAGCTTTCGTTCCAGGGTCGCGGCGGCGCCGAAGTCAGCAGCTGAACTCGGAGGTCAAGCACATCCGATGGTCTTGAAACACAAACGTGATTAATGGCCGCTTGGCTCCGCAGATCCGGGCCAACGCGGAGGTCAGGGCGGCGGAGATGTCTGCTGTAATCTGATTGGCTGTCAGTTCGCTGAGTCAGTACAGCTGCTATCACCTGCAGAGGTCAGGGATTGGTCGGGCTGTGACCTTGAGGAGGGCTGGCCGGGACGCTTCGAAGAGCCGAGCTCCAGTGGGGGATGCAGGCTAGCAGCCGCGCAACCATCAGGAGCGGTAAAAACTCGCTAATAATGCTACCAACAGAGCAATAATACAGTAATAATGCCACCGACACATTATTACTGCTGCTAACAAAGTAATAACGCTGCTAGCAGATCAGTGTTGCTGTTAACATGGTAATAACTGAGTAGTAATAATGATGGAAGAAAAATAACAGGGTTGTAAAGATGCTTACAGAGTAATAACAGTAGGAATGCTGCTAATAGATCATTGATGCTGTTACTGGGGTAATAACAGAGGAAAATGATGCTAACAGGTTAATAAGGGGTATTAATGCTACTGACAGGGTAATAATGTTGTTACCAGGGTAATAACAGTGTAACGATGCTGCAGCTGAGGGGGAATGTTGCCCTCTCCTGTTTCGAGGCCTCCGGCTGGAACAAACCTTCTCTTGAAGGTCTTTACTTTGAGCTGGTGTGACCATCAGCTGACTGCTCCGCTAGCGGCGCTATCTGTGCTGGTAGATTTAGCGGTTTCAGTAGCCTGGAGGCTAATTCATGTGGCTCCATGAAGAGGGAGACAGAGGCGGAAGCTTTGTGAGTTCCTTTATTTTCTTTAAACTTGTGCGTCGACTGCAGGGTAAACTGTGTGCACGCCGTTTTGTTTTCACCACAAGTTGAAAATGAGTTAAATGTTTGTTTTCTTTAAATACATCTTTTGAAACCATTTACACACGTTGCTGGTCTGGAATTCAGCCACCACTCCCTCGTCTCCTCTTCATCGCTGCACTCGTCCGCTCTCATCCCAATCACCGCTTCGCTGCTTGTGTGAAGTAAAAATAGCTTTCTTTAAACATGAGTTGCTTTTACATGATAAAAATAGCTTCTTTCTTAAGTTTTTCTCCAAAACGACATTTTCTGAAGGATGCTAACCAGAATGTGCTAACTGTGGTGTTTAGGGGACTAACTGGTGCGGAGGATGGATACCACCTGCATACTCTGTGTGTGTGTGTGTGTGTGTGTGTGTGTGTGTGTGTGTGTGTGTGTGGAGAACAGCCCCTCCCCTGCCTTGTTCCTCCTGATGCTCTTTGTGTCAATAAAAATCATTACAAAAGTTTGGATTCTTCTCGTACAAAAACAGGTTCTGGTAGAAACGGCGTTTTCCCCGGTGGAAGTTTGCTGTGAAAGAAAAGCAAAGTCGAATCACCGGAAAGAGGGAAAAGGTGGAGCAGATGCTGGGAAGGAGTGTGGATCCGGAGCTGCAGTCTTTGCCGTATAAATAACAAGGTCACAAATTAGACAATAAATAATTGAAATAAATAGTTTTGGTGTGAAGCCAGTGGTGCGATCAAGGTGAGCCACACCCAGGCCACTCCCTCAAGTCATGTGACATACGTGTATCACCCCCCCTCCTCCCCCCATGTAGGTAGTAAAGACTAAAAGTGTTGGTTCCCAAACACAAAGACGTGGGCTGGCGTGTTGCCGGCTGGGTGAGTATACCGCAGAGCTAATCTGACCTCTGCTCGGGTTCTAGGTGCTGAAGCAAAGCTTCTTCTGTACATTTACGGAGCCGCCGAGCTCCCCGCCACCGCCGCTGCCGCCAGGGCTTCGGTTGGGCTGGTCCATTGTTCCAAAGGTGTTAAGGTGATTGGAAAGTCCAGCTGTTCCCCCTGTGAATCCTGGGTTTGGAAAATCCCGGAAACGGTGGCTACGCCGCCTGGCCGAAGGTAGCGAGAAGAATGCCGTAACTCGCTGAAATGGTGCCCAGGCGGGTCATTTCCACAGGAAACATTGTTGAATCTCTTGTCGCTAGCTGTTCCTACGGAAAGAATGATACGTCACCAGCCCCCGAAGCTCCTCCTCCTTTGACTTGGACCGCCCCGCCCACCCTCCTCCCTACCACTTGCCCCCACTCTTATCCCCCATGACTCTGTGGCCCCCCTCGCCGCAGGACAGGGGGCGGTAGTGAGGCGGCGACTCCCACTTCAGGCCATAGTCTCTTTGCCGGGCAGCCTGCGGTCGTTGAAGGTGTGCATGTTGATGACCTCCTCCGTTTTCACCAGGGCAGGGGGCGGCGGCCTGTGTTTGAGCCGGCGCTGGCACTTGAGGGACACCCTCAGCTCGTCCACCACGGCACTGCAGAAGGACCTCTGCAGAGACAAGAAGACAGGGTGGGTTCCAGACGGACACCCAGTCGCACCAGTGCGGCTCAGCCGTGCAGCCATGCGTCGGAGGAACGAGTGCTAGTGCGTCAGTGTCGGCGCGGTTCCCTTGTGTCTGCAGCGCCCCCACAGGCAGCACGAGGAATGGTAGCCAATTTTTGGGATCGTTTGTTTGTGTTTAGTGTCACCGCTACCTTAGCCTCGTGTTGCGCAGCTCCAAACACACGTGTCCTTTAGCTCTGCTGTGCATGTTCAGCCTAGAAGCTAGTTTACTGTCCTCTCCGACAGCGGCATTCAGGTCGTCAGTCAGAGGAAGTCGCCTGTCAATCACAGCCGGAAACCCTATCGTTGTTGCTAGCATCATTTCCCGTAGCTGGTGTAAGTGTGTCCCAACAAATTTCAGCTGTTCAGACAGAACTGTTGCTATGACAAACGGCTAACGTGCTGACCGATGCCCTGATAAAGAGTGTAGCAGTAACATGCCGGTCTGGGTCAAACGGAAACGTGACGTTCGGAGCTGGACTCTTCTTCAGACATGGACCCGCCTGGACGGCCCACCGCCCCGATCCAGCACCACTGCTTTCTGCTCGGACCCCATCAGAACCCAGGACTCCAGGATCAACCTTCCAGGTGGGACCCAAACAAATCTGACCTGGGCCCTGGTCCTACTGCAACCTGGACTCAGGTCCAGGTCGGATCCAAACGGCTATCGTCCACCTGGGCCTGTTTGGCCAGGAGGAGCTGGTTCCTACCAGCTAAGCCTGTTCCTTGACATGCTAAGCGTGTGCAGCAGTCAGAGGTAGCAACCATCATGCCACACCCACTGGTCTTCTCCAGAGGTGTTCCTCAGGGCTCCATCCTGGGCCCAGCATTGGTCCCCGTTGACATCAGTAAAGAAGCCAATCTGAATCTGCGGGGACGCCTTCCCGATCTGCCCCTCCCACTCTAAGCAGAACCTCAACCTCCGACTCAGTGCCAACCAGGCCACGTTCCTCCTCCTCCTCGTCGCCACCCTCATCTTCCTCATCCTGCTCCTCCTGCTCGCGCTTTTGTCCTGAGGTGCGTTGATTTGTGTGTCTGTGCTGGAGGTTCTGGTCCAGATCCTGTTTGGAAACCACTCTTTCTTCCCAGGGGGCGGAGCCAAGCCTGGCTGGTTTTCCTGGTAACAGAAGCTTAAACGGACATGAACAAGGAGACAAACGTGCTGTTGTCCTCTTCCCGTTCGACGTAGACTCCTGCCTACAGCCGTTCCCGGTGTTGGCCCTGAAGATGTCGTTGCTGTGGCAACCGTGTCGACAAATGTGCGTCCGCGCCAGGGCTGTTGATTTGCCGGCTGTTAAAGGAAACAGCCTGGCAGCTTTGGCTTCCACAGATTCGCTTTGTTTTCCGATGACGGCCTCGGGACTTCGGGGAGCGCCGGCCCACTTTGCCGGCTGTCAGGGGACACGCCGTCGCCACGGCAGCCTGCTGGTGGCCTGTTGGATTGATGGCGGCTGCACTGGGGTCACTGGATTACAGCGTTTTTACCAGGCTGCGGTGGGGTCCTCAGAGGGAGGCGGTTCTGGCTGCCTGGAGGCAAATAGCCAACAGTCGGTCAGGCTGATTATTTACTCTGGTTCTCCAGCAGAAGCAGCTGATACACACATAAACAGTTATGGGATGTGGGAAGGATGGGCGGGACTTGCAGGAGTGGAGACCACCAGATACCAGTCAGTTCCTCTGGTCTGACTGCTTCAGGCCAGCAGGGCTGCAAGGCTAAACCAGTCCGTCCAACAGATGGCACTGATTAGCTACTTGAAGCTTCTCAGGTGTCATTCACCTCCAGCCACCTCCTGTGGGAACCATGGTGGTTCTGGGGTTCGTGGTGACCAGACCAGACCAGTCCAGACCATACCAGACCAGACCAGACCAGACCAGACCAGACCAGTCCAGACCAGACCAGACCAGACCAGTCCAGACCAGACCAGACCAGACCAGTCCAGACCAGTCCCGACCAGACCAGAAGTCTGCTCGTCACAGGCAGCGTGAGGAACCATCTGGGTCCACATCAGCAGGACCATGCTGGAACCTTCTCCAGGCATGAAGCAGAGAAGGTCTGGAGGAACCCAGAAGACTCCAGGAACTCTGCTGAAAACAGCTGTAAAGGTTCTACCAGTCAGCTGAGTGACGGAGCTCCGCCCACACAGGCCAGGAAGATTCCAAACCAGGTCTGGAGCAGGTCTCTTCTGTCTGCTGCTTCCTGACTGGTTAATATTGGAACGATATGAGATTGGCATGCTAATGGTCCTCAAGGGCTACATCTGCTAGCTCTGCTCCAGCCTGATCAGAACTGATGAAGGAGAAACGTTTTCCAAAAGAAAACCTAAAGTCCAGACAAAGTCTGTTCTCGGAGAACTGGGACCTGGATGACTGAGAACCTACACAGACACCATATGAGACGTCCACATGATGAAACACTGCTCTGGCTTCTCTCCTCCTGCCTGAACCTTCACCCCTCCTCTCTTTCTTCAACGCTCCACCCGAGTTTTCCTCCCTTTCATTAGTTTAGGGACGTTTCTGGGACAGAATGTCCATATTGTCCAGATTCCGTTTCTCATTCGTTTTCTCTATTGTGATTAAAGGACATGAGGGGGACGAATCCACTGACCCAATGTGAGACAAGCAGCGGTGGACATTCACGACCACGTGAGTGAGGACACCTCATGCCTGTGACTTCATGCTGTCTGTGAGGCTGGACTTCAGGACCTGTTCTGACCTGGTCACGTCTGAGGGACAGCTCCCTGTCCAGGCTGCCAGGAAGGACAGTGTGAAGAACACCAAGATCAGCTGAGGATGGACATGTTCCCACACTGAGGATCTGGTTCATCAGTGAGCGGGGAGCAGACGGGGACAGGTGGAAAGGCAACAGAAGATGAGAGGGACAGGTGGACAGGTTATAAAGGATGGGCTGGACAGGTAACAGAAGAGCAGACAGACAGGCGGGTTACAGAGATGGAGGACGGAGACAGCAGCTGAGCCTCTAGCTGGCTGAGCTGGTCCAGGATGGTCCAGGCTGGTCCAGGATGTCCCCGTGATCCTCCCCAGGTAGGTGGTCGGGCATGTCCAGCAGGAGGGACACCCCGAAGGAGGCCCAGGAGCCCCTGCAGGGACTACCTTCCTACCCTAACGTGCTTCTCTCGTTGATCTGGACAGATAGACGCGGACATCTCTGAGCAGGGACAGAGTCTGTCCTCACCGCCGGTCTCTGCACCTCCAGTGGGGCTGGTCTGCAGACGCCTCAGCAGGAGGACAGGACAGAGGAGCAGAAGCAAGAGGAGGAGCGGAAGGAGGAAAGGGAGCAGGAGCTACATGGGGGAGCAGGAGGAGGAGGAGCAAGGACCCATGGTAACCATGGAAACGTGTCAGCGGGCGACTGTGATCAGAAAACAAGCTGCTGCAAACTTGACTGAAAGTAGCAGAAAAGTTTCATCCGTCTGAGGAGTGAAGACAGCAACAGTTACACACTCCTCCTCCTGGTGTCCCTGCACAGGGTCAGGGTCAGGGTCAGGGTCAGGGTCAGGGTCAGGGGGAGGCAGATTAGAAGGGTGGAGGGACGGAGGAGAAAGAAGGAAAACGGGGGAACAGATGCCGATCGGCTGGAGGAATGAGAGCAGCTACACCTGATCCACACTTGAACGAGTCCGGTCCCTTTTTTACCAGCTGCTTTTATTTGATGTCAGAGACACTTTCAGGTTTTCACAGAAGAGAAAGTGAAATACGAGCGCCAACTTCTAGCTAACAACAGATTCTAGACCACCACCAGATTCTAGCGAACAACAGATTCTAGCTAACCACAGATTCTAGCAAACAACAGATTCTAGCTAACCACAGATTCTAGCAAACAACAGATTCTAGCTAACCACAGATTCTAGCAAACAACAGATTCTAGCTAACCACAGATTCTAGCAAACAACAGATTCTAGCTAACCACAGATTCTAGCAAACAACAGATTCTAGCTAACCACAGATTCTAGCATGCTCTTTTTAAAGGTGAACCACAGCAGAGAGACGCTACGTAGCTCGGCTGCTAACTGTCAGACGTGTGTCGGTGAAACAGGTGAGACAGAGCTTGACCTGAACAGCCCGGTTAGGTCCTTCGGACCGGACCTGTGGGTCGCCTGTGCCCAAGCATTCACCTGTGTCTAACCACAGCGAGGTAGCTGAGCTCCGCCTCCGTTTCCTTAAATGGTGTTTTCAGGCGGATTACAGGCAGACGACGTAACGCTGTCTGCTCAGTCATCCCGCCGATCCAAGGGTTGAGGTTGCCATGGTTACACACCGACAGATGGCCCTGGCCCCTGATCGTTTTCTTCTTGACTGGTGTCTTTTCTAATCCCTTCCGCTCTTCCCCTGCTGGTCATTAGCAGCTTTAGCGCTAACAACTAACATTTTTCAGGTCTGACAAAAAAAAGAGCAAAGAGCAGGAATATTGTCTGAGATGTAATAAAAGAGGAGGTGGAAGCTGATCCTTCAGGGCTCCACCTTAGAGACTCCCTCTGGAGGTAGTGACAGAGGTGCAGCACATTCGCTCCTGCTGGAGACCTCGCCAAGGCGTCTGGTCACATGACACGTGCTTGGGCTCAGTATTTCATCTGTGAGAAACAAGTGGAGGCGTCTGATGTCAGGCGGACTGATGGTACCTTGACAGGCGAACCAGCCTTTCCCTGCATTGACACGAGTGGCCCTGAAATTTGGAGGGGATACAGGTGAAACACTCAGGAGCCAGTAAATTCAGTCAGCACCTGCCTCATCGTCACTCTCACAGGCAACACCAGCACAAATGAGCAAGGCTAGTGGTTGCTAACACTGTTAGCCACAGACTTCTCCACTGGCAGACACAGACGCTTCACCAGGATTTAAAGCAAAGAGGTCACACAGGAACACAGCAATCCTCCGCTGGTGTTTGGACACGCTGACGCTGGTCAGCAGACGGTTGTTGGTTAAATACTCAAGAACCATCTCAAACCACAACGTTTCTCCCATCGTCACACCTCCACCGAGTCACATACACCTGCGCACACTTGCTCCTGCGGGTGTTGTTTTATTTGAAGCTATCGCTAACTCTGCTTTTATGGATTCATCTGTTTCTCACGCTCACTAAAACTCTCGTGAACCTTTTTTTCTTAATTTAATAGTTTAAATTTGGTGATGTCACTAAAGTGTAACATTTAGGAAAAATACAGGTGTTTCTATTTTAAATTGCCGACAGTAAATGAAAAAGGGGAGTTCATGTTGACGACTATAGGAACACAGAGATTCCTGAAGCTCCTGAACAGTCACCTGTGCTGGTTTCACTCAGACAGTCCACAAGCGGTCCCAGTTCGTACGTCTGTGTTGTTAAATCATCCAAAGAATCCTGTTGTTACTGACAGTCGTTTCTCACAGGAAGAGAAGAAAACATACGAGTCTGTCTGTACCTGTCTGTCTCTGCCTGACTGTCTGTACCTGTCTGTCTCTGCCTGACTGTCTGTACCTGTCTGTGTCTGCCTGACTGTCTGTACCTGTCTGTCTCTGCCTGACTGTCTGTGCCTGTCTGTCTCTGCCTGACTGTCTGTACCTGTCTGTGTCTGCCTGACTGTCTGTACCTGTCTGTCTCTGCCTGACTGTCTGTGCCTGTCTGTCTCTGCCTGACTGTCTGTACCTGTCTGTCTCTGCCTGACTGTCTGTGCCTGTCTGTCTCTGCCTGACTGTCTGTACCTGTCTGTGTCTGCCTGACTGTCTGTACCTGTCTGTCTCTGCCTGACTGTCTGTACCTGTCTGTCTGTGACTGACTGTGTCTGACTGCTTTTAACTCTGTCTGACTGTCTGTGTCTGACTGTCCCTGCCCGACCATTTTTGTCTAACTGTCTGTCTCTGACTGTCTCTGCCCAACTGTCTCTGTCCGACCGTCTCTGCCGGACCATCTGTGTCTGATTGTCTGTGTCCGACTGTTCTTGCCCGACCGTCTGTGTCTAACTGTCTGTCTCTGACTGTCTCTGCCCAACTGTCTCTGTCCGACTGTCTCTGCCTGACCGTCTGTGTGTGATTGTGTCTGTCTGACTGTCTCTGTGTGACTGTCTCTGCCCGTCTGTGTCTGACCGTCTGTGTCCAACTATCTGTCTCTGACTGTCTCTGCCCAACCGTCTCTGTCCGACCGTCTCTGCCGGACCGTCTGTGTCTGATTGTCTCTGTCCGTCTGTGTCTGACCGTCTGTGTCCAACTATCTGTCTCTGACTGTCTCTGCCGGACCGTCTGTGTTTGATTGTCTCTGTCCGTCTGTGTCTGACCGTCTGTGTCCAACTATCTGTCTCTGACTGTCTCTGCCCAACCGTCTCTGTCCGACCGTCTCTGCCGGACCGTCTGTGTCTGATTGTCTCTGTCCGTCTGTGTCTGACTGTTGAGCCCTCACAGGCGTGTGCTGGTGTGAGTTCCTGGGTCACCCCAGCGTGGGCTGTCCCGCCGGCCCGTGTGCTGTCTGTGTGTGGGTGTGCAGGTGACTCACAGGCGGCACCACTGTGGCCGTGCGTCCTGACCAGGGGGCCGGCTGCTGCACTGATCCTAGAGCAGATCTGAGGCGGCAGCTGCACAGCAGGCGTGTGTGGTTGTGCGCGTGTGTTTGAACCTGGAGCGAGGCTTTTCTACTGTTCCCGTCCTCAGAACAACGTTTAGGTTACAGTGTTTCTGCCGGTCATTTGAGTTGCTGGTTAAAGTCTAGCTCGTCTCCGTGGTGACAGCAGAGTCCCTCACGTTTCTTATCTCGTTGTCGCCACTGGGCCTGAGTGGATAAATGCACAGAAACCAACGCTTATGTTGCTGCACCTCAGAGAGCACGCTAACATTAGCATTCGTCGCTACCGCTGGCGGCTACGCGGCTGCGCTTACAAACTGGCGTGTTGCCGTGACGAAGGTCAGGCGATCCTCACCTTCTCCATCTGAGCGCTCTGCTTGGACTTGTACAGGAACTCCCCCACGGCCACGAAGACGGAGAGGAGCAGCCCCGCGGCCAGGACGATGAAGATGCCCCCGATGTTCTGCACACCCAGGGCGCTAGCCTCCTTGCTCTCCTCCTCCGGGCAGCCGTTTCCTCTCCACCACTTCTCCTTCATCATGTGCAGCTTCCCCTCCTCCTGCAGCTGCAGGATGGCGATGGTGATCTTGTCTCGGTACGGAGAGCCTGAGGAACCGGAGAGGAGACGCTCAGACTCCAGCTCCTTCCAGAACACCAGTGTCCGCAGCAGCAGAGAAGCACTGGACTGGACTACACAGGACTGGACTGGAATTAGACTGGACTGGAACTGGACTGGACTGGAATTAGACTGGACTGGAACTGAACTGGACTGGAATTAGACTGGACTGGAACTGAACTGGACTGGAATTAGACTGGACGGGAACTGAACTGGACTGGAACTAGACTGGAACTGGACTGGACTGGACGAGAACTAGACTACACTATACTAGACTGGACTGAACTGGACTGGACTGGATTTAACTGGACTGGACTCACTGGAACTAGACTGGAACTGGACTGGACTGGACGAGAACTAGACTACACTATACTAGACTGGACTGAACTGGACTGGACTGGATTTAACTGGACTGGACTCACTGGAACTAGACTGGAACTGGACTGGAACTAGACTAGACGAGACAGGACTGGACTGGACCTAGACCGGAACTGGACTGGAACTAGACTAGACTAGACTAGACTGGACTGGACTGCCTGGAACTAGACTGGAACTGGACTGGAACTGGACTGGACTGGACGAGAACTAGACTACACTATACTAGACTGGACTGAACTGGACTGGAACTAGATGAACTGAACTGGACTGGACTCGATTTAACTGGACTGGACTGACTGGAACTAGACTGGAACTGGACTGGAACTAGACTAGACTAGACTGGACTGGACTGGACCTAGACAGGAACTGGACTGGAACTAGACTAGACTAGACTAGACTGGACTGGACTGCCTGGAACTAGACTGGAACTGGACTGGAACTGGACTAGACTGGACTGGAACTAGACTGGAACTGGACCGGAATTAGACTGGACTGGAACTGGACTAGATTGGACTGGACTAGACTGGACTGACTGGAACTAGACTGGAACTGGACTGGAACTAGACTAGACTGGACTGGACTGGATTGGACTAGAACTAGACTCGAACTGGACTGGACTGGACTGGAACTAGACTGGAACTGGACTGGAACTGGACTGGAACTGGACTGGACCTGAACGAGACTAGACTAGACTAAACTGGACTGGACTGGACTGGACTGGAATCCCAGCTGCTGACCATCTGGACTTTTCAAATTGAAAAGTCCAGATGAACACAAAATCTTTTCTCAGATGTTGTTGTGTTGTTGTCTAGCACAGGTAATTTCAGCTGTCTGCCTGGATTGGAACCAGAATCAGAACATTGTTACAAGCCTTTATTAGCTCTTCGGGCTCGTTGTCATGGATCTCAAATGTTTACCGGTGAGATTAGGTGAAGGTGTGACGCTGCTAAATGATGCTAATGAGTGTTTGCCACCAGGGTTAGTAAATATGATTTCATATGATTTAATTACTGGGCTTCGTGTTAGCCGGAGCTATCGTGTCTGTCTCAGAACATTTGCTCCTTGTTTTATTCCGGTCTGGGAACCATGACCTGCTAGCCACCTGTGGCTACACTAAACATTCTTGCTAGTGTCCAACGTATCCATGTTGTTGATGATGATGGCTGACTGGAGACCTGTGGTTACTGGATGGTTCAGAAGCATCCCACCAGCGGATGCATGTAGCTAGCGCTAGAAACAGGTGAACGGCAGGGATTCACCACAGTCCAGGAGATGGTGTCCATCCAGGACAACCACCCTCCACCTGTCCAACTACTCATCCAACCACCCTCCACCTGTCCAACTACTCATCCAACCACCCTCCACCTGTCTATCTACTCATCCAACAATCAATCCATCTGTCTATTTATCAAACTATCAATCTATATGTCCATCTGTCCACCATCCATCCATCCACCCATCCATCCTCCATCCTGCTGTGGTGTTTTTGTTCTGCTGTTTTCCTTTTCTCTTTAATTAATTTAAACATCGACCCTCCAAGAAGTTAGCGCTGCTGCTAAAATGTTGGATTAAAGAATAATTGAATGATTTTACAATAAAAGTAATGTGTGTGTGTGTGTGTGTGTGTGTGTGTGTGTGTGTGTGTGTGTGTGTCTGTGTGTGTGTCTGTGTGTCTGTGTTTGTGTGTGTGAGGAATAATTAGTCTCCTCAGTCAGTAAAGGATTCTGCCTCCAGATCGTCAGATGTTGCCCCAAGAATTAGCTGAATTTGTCACTGGAGCATTGACGTCGTTAACACACTGCTAACACACCGCTAACACACCGCTAACACACCGCTAACAATGACTAACAGCCAGGAGCTGAAGCGAGTCCGTCCATTACGAGGCTGGGAGCAGTCGGGGAGCCGTTAGGGGCCCATCGCTAATACGGCCCGACGCCTTCTGAAGCAGCTACTCAGTGAGAGCTATGCTAAACGGCGGCGCTGCCTGGAAACACTGGCTGCATACGGCAGCAAGGTAGTCAACAGGGAGGATTAGCAATTTAAATAGCTCGTCTGGCTGATGCCAACGGCCCCCCGGGGAGCCATGATGCTAACGCTGCTCATGAAGCTAACGCTGCTCATGATGCTAACGCCGCTACTGCTGTTAGCACCTGCAATCTGTGAGGCTGCCAGCTCTGAGGTGAGAAACGACTTCACCTTTATTTCCCTTCAGCGCCACTGAACACACACGCACACAGAAACACAAACACACACACACACACGCACACACAGACACACACACACACAAACACACACACACACAGAATTCCAAAACACGCTGCAACAGCTACTAAAACATGTGAAATGTACATTTTATGCTGTTGCCAATACCGCCGCTTCAGCACACATAAAGACGGGCAAATACACACACACACACACACACACACACACACACACACACACACACACACACACACACACACACACACACCTTCAGAGGACATCAGTTAGGAAATGCAATCATCCAAAGCAAACACAGCCCACCTCCACTGTTTTCACTCACAGCTGCAGTCAGTCAAATGAGCACGTGCACAGCCAGACACGTGCACACGCACGCTGGGAAACGACCTTGGCAGAGCACCAGCGCACGTCCAGGAGCACCTGCTGGTGTTACTGGGACAGTCTGCTGGTATCACTGGGACAGCCTGCTGGTGTCACTGGGACAGTCTGCTGGTGTCACTGGGACAGTCTGCTGGTGTTACTGGGACAGTGTGCTGGTATCACTGGGACAGCCTGCTGGGGTTACTGGGACAGCCTGCTGGTGTTACTGGGACAGCCTGCTGGGGTTACTGGGACAGCCTGCTGGTGTTACTGGGACAGCCTGCTGGGGTTACTGGGACAGCCTGCTGGTGTTACTGGGACAGTGTGCTGGTGTCACTGGGAAAGCCTGCTGGTGTTACTGGGACAGCCTGCTGGGGTTACTGGGACAGCCTGCTGGTGTTACTGGGACAGCCTGCTGGGGTTACTGGGACAGCCTGCTGGTGTTACTGGGACAGTGTGCTGGTGTCACTGGGAAAGCCTGCTGGTGTTACTGGGACAGCCTGCTGGGGTTACTGGGACAGCCTGCTGGTGTTACTGGGACAGTGTGCTGGTGTTACTGGGACAGCCTGCTGGGGTTACTGGGACAGCCTGCTGGTGTTACTGGGACAGCCTGCTGGGGTTACTGGGACAGCCTGCTGGTGTCACTGGGAAAGCCTGCTGGGGTTACTGGGACAGCCTGCTGGTGTTACTGGGACAGTGTGCTGGTGTCACTGGGAAAGCCTGCTGGTGTTACTGGGACAGCCTGCTGGGGTTACTGGGACAGCCTGCTGGTGTCACTGGGAAAGCCTGCTGGGGTTACTGGGACAGCCTGCTGGTGTTACTGGGACAGTGTGCTGGTGTCACTGGGAAAGCCTGCTGGTGTTACTGGGACAGCCTGCTGGGGTTACTGGGACAGCCTGCTGGTGTTACTGGGACAGCCTGCTGGTGTCACTGGGAAAGCCTGCTGGTGTTACTGGGACAGCCTGCTGGGGTTACTGGGACAGCCTGCTGGTGTTACTGGGACAGCCTGCTGGTGTCACTGGGAAAGCCTGCTGGTGTCACTGGGACACCATGGAAACGGCCAGCAGGGTGATTTTCTTCTGGCTGTGTTGCTAACAGGGTTATGCCAGGATTATATCTCCACTGAGCCCTGGAATCAAACTAGCACCTCAAACTAGCATGCTGGGTGAGCGCCACGCAGACGCGTTAGCCTGCAGCTAAATGTCTACAGTTAGCTATCAGGTTAAATCAGCTGCTAGTCGGAGTTAATCGACCCTCGCCGAGGCCTTCGGGCCTGCGGCTGCGCTAGCGCTGCAGCCTGTCTGCTGCACTAACGTACATCCCTATGGGCGTTCCCACCCAGCGCTGCGCTAGCGTACGTACCCATGGGCGTTCCCACCCAGCGCTGCGCTAGCGTACGTACCCATGGGCGTTCCCACCCCGTAGGCTCTGGAGTCGATCAGGCCTCCAATCTGGGTGAGGTTGCAGTTCCTCTGAGTGACAAACTCGATGGTGGTGGACTCCATGAGGAAGGCGTAGTCGGAGGTTAGCACGCGGCGGATGCCCTCCTCTACGCTCTTCACCATCACCGTGTGTCGGCGGCTGCTCATGAACTCCCACATCTTGTCGTAGGTGGAGATCTTGGTTTTCTGGGGAAAGGAACAGACGACGGTGAAGCTCCAAAGGATGTTTGGCCCAGCCTTCCTAAGAGGACAAGTTAGCATGCTAGCTGAAGGGGGGATCTGGACCATTCTACAACCAACAGGCTAACAACCCTATTCATTCGGCTGTTGGATGAATGGCTGTGAAGGCTCTGTGGGCCGGAGTACGTCGTCCACCGGGCCAGATGTGGCCCCCGGGCCTCAGGTTGCCTCCCTCTCTGAGCAGCTCCTCCCAGCAGCAGCTCATCACTGCTGATCACTCAGGTTGCTGCTGAGGCGCATGCTAAGCGGCAGCAGCCGGCCTGCTTTTATATTCACATTTGTGGCGGCGGAACATCAAAGCACGGCGGCCTCTCCAGGGAAGCAGCTTTGAAGGCATTTTTGAAGCTATTTGAAAGCTAATTAAGTCACATCTTCAAGGTCCTGCCCGCCATTATTGTGTGTAATGACTTTTTGTAGCCGCTCGATATTTTAGATCAGCCGGCTGATTTGCAGACTGCCTATCAGAGTCTTTGCGCGTCACCCCTGACAAATCAGGCGCTGCGGCCGCCGCCTCCAGACTGCTGATGAGGCGCAAGCGGCCAGCTGATAACCATCGGTGCTCCGCTGGCTCCACATCCTGATCACACCCCCACCTGGAGAGAACAGCCGGCAAACAAGACCACCAGCTGCTCACCCCAAACAGCAAACAAGTCCTCCAAGATCCACCTGGATCATGTGAGTCACCTGCGTTCAGCAGCTCCGCCCGGATGCAAACCCACCTCTTCCTCCTCCTCCTCCTCCACCTTCACACCTCTCTCAGGAACCACAGACGTCTGTACAGCCCCACCAGGAAACCAGGTGACGGTTGTTTTCTCTTAACAACTATTAGGTCCTGTGTTATATGCTGGTAATAACTGTTCTGTCCTTTGCTCCTGTCGTTTCCGTTGCAGCGTGTCTGTCATCAGCTGGTGGACCCTTGTGGACCAGCCTGGACCAGCCTGGACCAGCGTGGACCAGTCTGGACCAGCGTGGACCAGCCTGGACCAGCGTGGACCAGCCTGGACCAGCGTGGACCAGTCTGGATCCAGTGTGGTCTCAGTGTTGGTCTGGAAGCTCCAGACAGGAAAGCTCCCTCGTGAGAGGTGAGTTCATTAGTTAAAGAGCAAACACAGTGTGTGTGTGTGTGTGTGTGTGTGTGTGTGTGTAGCTGCTTCTGTACCAGGCGCTATGCTAATGAAGCTAACAGACTGAATGGATGGATCTGGCCTGGGACCAGCATCTGACTAGCGTCATGCTAGCGTATGATGGGTGTGAGCACAGATGGGTGAAAACAGACGGACGAAAAAACAGTCAGCAAGCAGAGACAGACGGTAGGAGAGCAGCAGGAGGACGCTTGGACAGTCCTGATGAGTCTGGGAGGAGCAGCAGATCCTCAGAACCGGGACCTGGACCTGAATTTAAATCTGGACCTGGACCTGGACCTGGACCTGGATCTGGACCAGGCCCAGGGTCTGGCTCCTGCCTCAGCCAGGCCACAGGATCAATTGGGAGGTCATGTGACACTCAACCAGCACTGATGTCACAACTGTCTCAACCAATCGCTTCAGAGGTCAGTAGCACCATGCTAACCACTCAGCTAACAAGCAGCCGCCCCCTGCTGGCCCGAACCGGAACCGCGCCAGCCTGGGTGTCCGACTGTCACCTTGCTGACTGTTCCTCATCAGTCCTGCTGGTCTGGAACATCTGGAGTGGAGCAGCTAGAAGCTACATGCTAGGCTGCTAGGGCTAGCGGGGTGAGCGCTGGGCCACCCACCTTGAAGAAGGCCATGGTGGAGCCGTCCTCCACCGCGCCGTACTCGATCTTGGTCTGCTTGGCCAGGTCGTCGGCGGAGTCGATGGGCGACTCCATCCTCTCCACGGTCAGGAAGGCGGCCAGGTTGGCCGTGTAGGAGGAGATGATGATGAGGGTGAAGAACCACCAGATCCCGCCCACGATCCTGGTGGAGAGGGCCTTGGGCATGAGCTCAGAGCCTGGACGGGAGGAGCAGAGCAGCCCGTCAGGCCTGGTCGGGGAGCCGGGCTGGACCGGGGCCGCAGCCGGTCTCTGGACCACGCCCCCGCGCCGGCCAGACGAGGTGACGTCCAGGAGCGTTAGCATCGGCAGCTAGCTAAAGGCGCTGCCCATTGAACAAGCAGAAATATCAGAGCTAGCGTGCTGTGCTAGCTTGCGCGGTCTGGACCACCCAGGCGGACCTCAGGAAGGAGCCCTCGGCCCCCCTCCTCCTCTGGACTGATCTGATTGGTTACCTGCTAACCGTGTGGACGTCACCAGGTCTGGACCACCCACCCACCTACTGGAGTGGACTCGGTTCTCTGTTGGGTCCACCGCTGGCCCCTGAGGTGGAGGCCCTAAACTTGGGCCCCTCCTCGGGGACCAGGGAGGACCCGGACCTGGTTGGGGCCGACTCATGTACCCAAGGTAACGTCAGGACCGAACGGCACATCCCACCGTTCTCTGGGGGGGCGGGACCGGCCCCAGGGAGGGGGGCCCCTGCAGCAGCCAGGCCAGCCTCCCTGCACCTTGGCGCTAACAGCAGCTAGCTCAGCTCGCTACCGATGCTGCCACGGACTCGTGCGCGCTAGCCAGGCAGCGGCGCATGCAGGGCCACGGCCGTCCTGGTGGCACACAGAGGCCCCCCTTGAGTGGCCGGGTCAAATTTCAAGCCCGACTCCCCCCCCAGCATAACGGTGGGAGGGCTCGGGGAAGGGGAGGGGTGGGGGCGGGGCCGGCAGGGGCGTCTACCTTGCTGCATGAGCGCTCCAACTCCAAACCAGAAACTATTTAGCAGCGTGAAATTGTTTTCCACTACATCAGCGTCAGGGTTGCACGGGTGGGGGTTATACCACTCGTAGGGGCTAAACCTGCGACAGTCGACAGAAAACACACACACACACACACACAGTGGATTTAGGTTGACTGCACGAGGCAGGAAGACACAACAACAGGCGCCGGCGTCCCACCTGTGGAGACAAGGACAGACAGGTAGCGTTAGCCAGGACGTCTGCCTGCAGACACGCTCGCGCTACGCTGCGCCCGCTAGCCCCAGCCAGCACCCTGAAAGTGACTCCACTGAAGGTCCCGCGAACGGCGGAGGAGCGTTAACATTCCTGGCTGGTCCTGGCGCTCCCCCCCCTCCAGCTGAGCCTCTCCTCAATTATTCATATTAAATCAAAGCGACAGCGCATTAGCGAAGGTTGATTGGTCCGCAATTAAGAGCCTGACCTGATTGGGTTGGCGCTGAAGTCGAGGGGGGAGCCGCCGCCTCAAGCTGCTTAAGCCGCACCGCCGTTCGGCTAATCAAATTGCGATGCGGAACGTGGACTCAGCTCAGCGTTTGCGCAGGGGGGAGGGGGGTGTCGGTGCTGAGGTCGACGAGAGTTTGGAGTCGCAGCCTCCGCACGGGCTTTTCTACGCTAATAGGGTTAGCACTGTTGCTCCTCTGATTTAGCTGGAGGATGTGTTTGAACGTTTGCGCTGACTTGACTGCAAAATGCAGTCCTATTCTGGTGCATGTGACCATGTGACTTCAGCGTGTGTAACATCTGCAACTGTCTCACTAATCGAGCCTCTTCATGTGGCTTTTGGAGCAAGGACGGTGACGGCTCTGAGGGCCGCATTTGTGGCCCCCGGGCCTCGGTTTGCCCACCTCCAGTCTGTGAGCATGTGGTTGCTAGCAGACGGGAGGATGGGGTCGGGGGACGGGAAGGACAGGCTCTTACTTAGCTACGCTAGGAGAATTAGCTGCCGACCAGACTGAAGGAGTCGGAGGCATCTGCATGAGGCAAAAGCGCTGACGAGCGCTCACAGATGCGATCGCCATGACAACGTTCCTAACAGGAAACAGAAGGTTCTGCCGCCGAGGACGCCAGACGTGTGAGACTGTGAACATGCACGTGCAGCCAGCATGCACCTGCGCATCTGGGACAGAAGGGAGGACGTGAGCGACGGGCAGTGGACACACTTACCAAGCACGCGGGTCAGAACCGGGTCAGCTGCATATTCTGAGCCAACTTAGATGACAGTTGCCGCTTAGCTTCTGGTGTCATCATCACGCCAGTAACATCGTAGCGCAGAGTTAGCGCCACTGTTTCAGCGCTAACCCACACTTTTCTTTCTTTTGTCTTCCTTCAGACAGCAGCCCAGCGGCAGAGGGGCCAGAACCGGGCCTGGTTTACCCACAATGCACCTGTGGCCCTGACTGCCACCTCCAGAACCCAGAAGCTCCGCCCAGGTTCTGGGACTGAGCCGCAGCGGGAAGAAAGACAAAAGAGAGAAAAGACAGCATGACCGCGGGTGGGGGCAGGCGGGACACTCGGACACACACACGCCTCTGCTGGACCTCCTCCGGTCCAGATACGGAGCTCCGAGCCGGACCTGGGCCGGTTCTGGCCACCGATGGGGCAGAACTCAGCTCCATTCACACATGCCACCTGTGGGACACTTTGGCCTACTGTGTCCACAGCAACCAGTGAGACACACACACACACACACACACACACACACACACACACATTGTTTGAACCGAGAATGTCAAAATTTGACAACCTGGGAAAAAAACATGCGTCTAAAACCGATTCGCCTGCGAACGCTGTTGAAATCATGTGCAACGATTGTCTATTCAGCCTGTAGTCAGCCTGTTGTTAATCTGTTGTAATCCTGTTGTCAGGGTGTTGTCAGGTTGTCAGCCTGTTGTCAGCCTGTTGTCAGCCTGTTTTCAGCGCGCTTGTCAGCCCCTGGTCAGCCTGTTGTCAGCCTGTAGTCAGCCTGTAGTCAGCCTGTAGTCAGCTTGTCAGCCCGTTGTCAGCCTGTAGTCAGCCTGTAGTCAGCTTGTCAGCCCGTTGTCAGCTTGTATTCAGCTTGTTGTCAGCTTGTTGTCAGTCCGTTGTCAGCCTGTAGTCAGCTTGTTGTCAGTCCGTTGTCAGCCTGTAGTCAGCCTGTCAGCCCGTTGTCAGCCTGTAGTCAGCTTGTTGTCAGCCTGTAGTCAGTCCGTTGTCAGCCTGTAGTCAGCTTGTTGTCAGCCCGTTGTCAGCCTGTTGTCAGCTTGTAGTCAGCCCCTTGTCAGCCTGTTGTCAGCTTGTTGTCAGCCTGTAGTCAGCTTGTTGTCAGCTTGTTGTCAGCCTGTTGTCAGCTTGTTGTCAGCCTGTAGTCAGCTTGTTGTCAGCTTGTTGTCAGCTTGTTGTCAGCTTGTTGTCAGCCTGTAGTCAGCTTGTTGTCAGCCTGTAGTCAGCTTGTTGTCAGTCCGTTGTCAGCCTGTTGTCAGCTTGTTGTCAGCCTGTAGTCAGCTTGTTGTCAGTCCGTTGTCAGCTTGTTGTCAGCTTGTTGTCAGCCTGTAGTCAGCTTGTTGTCAGCCTGTAGTCAGCTTGTTGTCAGTCCGTTGTCAGCCTGTTGTCAGCCCGTTGTCAGCGTGTTGTCAGTCCGTTGTCAGCCTGTTCTCAGCCCGGTGTCAGCCTGTTGTCAGCCTGTTGTCAGCCTGTTCTCAGCCCGGTGTCAGCCTGTTGTCAGCCTGTTGTCAGCCTGTTGTCAGCGCGTTGTCAGCCCGCCAGGGCCGGTTAGTCATGTGACTGGTGCGTGAGGCGGTGACTCTGGGGGTGACGTGTTACCTGGCTATGACAAACAGCACACAACTGACACCCAAGTAAGCCAGCAGAATATACATCCAGATATCGGGCGAGAGCGGGTTGAGGAAGGAGAAGACCCCAGGTGTTGGTCCCGTTGGGCTTGCGGTACAGAATACTTATACCCAGCGTCATGAAGGGCTTGGAGAAGTCCACCACCTTCTCACGCACGTACGTGATGGCGAGAGGAGCCACCGCCAGGTCAGCTCTCTGTGGACAGGGAAACAGGCGGGAAGGAAGATGGTCAGGCTGGTGCTCAGGACAGCACAAGAACCAGCTCAGGAACCCAGCTGAGAACCTGGTCCCTCCACCAGGTTTGGAACCAGACTGTAAATTCGGGTCGTTAATGCTAAGCGGCTGGTTCCTCAGACATCCGTCTGCTACCAGGAAGGTTGTCTTCAGCAGCGCCCGCTCCAGCTTCTCTCTCTATCAGTCACCGTGGGCCAACGTCGTTGGGCTAAACTCCGGACAGTCTCAACGCTAACTTCTGCTCCAGAAAACCTCCACAAACGTGGCTTCTGGAGAAGAAGGTGGAGTGAGAAGGAGGACACTCACATGGTCCATCAGCTCCCTGACCATCCCGTTCCACTGGCCCGTGGTCTCGTCCTGGGACCCGTACTTGCCGTCCTCCACCAGGTGGACCTCGTAGGTGAAGCCCAGGATGCTGGCCAGCTCCTTCAGCAGGTCCATGCAGTAGCCCTCAAAGCGCTCGTTCCCGTACAGGGGCTTGTCGGACCTCCTGAACATGACGTAGGGCTCCTCCTGCCGGGGACACAGGAGGACGTCTGAGTCTGGCTGAGGACGCATGAGGACGGAGGACTGTGGCTCTGTGAGCCTAGTTGATCCTCCGTCAGGCTCAGGCTAAAGTAATGTAATGCATTGCTGCAACCCTGGTACAGACGCACTGGTCCGAACAGTCGCAGCGTTGGGGATGGGGCATCTGACACAGCCCACCGTAGCCACGGCAACGCTCACAGCTGACAGGAGAACCAGCCTGAACCTGTCTGACGAACCAATCACAGGCCAGCGGCTCCAGGTGAGCACGCGTCCTCTCTTCCTGTCGCCATGGTAACCAAAACACTGCTCCGGCGGCGGCGGCACACAACCAACATCTTCAGAGGTCAGAATCTGGCACCTCCTTCGTAATTAGACCGAGAAATGTTGTCGTTACACGCGTGGTAACACACTCGTCATCACTCTGTCGGATAAGAAAGCAGGAACAGCTGCTGACCTCTGACCTCTCCTCAACAGTGAAAGACGGCAATTACCATAATATAAGTTCCTGCTGAGGAGCCTGGAGAAAAGACAAGAAAAGAAGAAAAGAAAAGGGAAGAAAAGGAACGCCTGAAGGCAGCTTCTCTCCGGTCTCGGGTCTGGTTTCCGTGTTTTCCTTCCCTCCCTCTGCTATCTGCTATCACCTGGGCGGGAACACCTGACCCTGCTGCGGCCAATCACAAAGCAGCTTTGAAAGGCCGGTGGGGGGCCCTTCTGGTGCCAGATGGTTCTGGATGTTCTGGTCTGTGCTGGAAGCCACCACACACCAGTGGTGTCTCAGGCCTGAGATCAAAGATCAAAGCAGGACCAGAGGAGGAGCCTCAGCAGACGGCAAGGCCAGATGAACCAGGCAGTCAGCAGAGGCGGAGCTTTGGCCCGGAGACACGTTTGAGGACACGCTGAAGACCACACCCACCTCTGGACCTTCTGCTTGGAGCCAGAATCATCGTGACCAGGATTGTTATCACCATGACAACCAGCAACGCCGGGGAACCAAAACAGCGACAAGGTGAAAATTTAGCAGCTAACAGCCAGAAACAGACGGTCACCTCAGGAGCTGGACAGTCACCACCAAAACCAGCCAAGACAGGAGAGAACAATCAGACAACAACAGCAACAGCAGCACTGACATCAGCAACAAAAACAACAGAAACAAAAACAACAAAAACAAGAACAACAGCAGCAACAAAAACAAGAACAACAGCAGCAACAAAAACAACAGAAACAAGAACAACAAAAACAAGAACAACAGCAGCAACAAAAACAACAGAAACAAAAACAACAAAAACAAGAACAACAGCAGCAACAAAAACAACAGAAACAAGAACAACAAAAACAAGAACAACAGCAGCAACAAAAACAACAGAAACAAGAACAACAAAAACAAGAACAACAGCAGCAACAAACTGAATCTTATCTCAGTTTATCTTAGTTTAGTTCAGTTTATCTTAACCCATTTTAGGTAATCTTATCTAATCTTATTTTATCTTATTTTAGCTAATTTTATCTAGGCTTAGATTAGTCTTTATTTTATTTCAGATAATCCTGGCTCGTCTTATCCTGGCTCATCTTTTCTTAGCTAATCTTGGCTCATTATATCCTGGCTCATTTTATTTCAGCTAATCCTGGCTCATTTTATCCTGGCTCATCTTATTTTAGCTAATCCTGGCTCATCTTATCCTGGCTCATCCTATTCTGGCTCATCTTATCCTGGCTCATCTTATCCTAGCTAATCCTGGCTCATTTTATCCAGGCTCATCTTATCCTGTTTTATTTAATCCTGGCTCATCTTATTTTAGCTAATCCTGGCTCATCTTATCCTGGCACATCTTATCCTAGCTAATCCTGGCTCATCTTATCCAGGCTCAACTTATCCTGTTTTATTTAATCCTGGCTCATCTTATTTTAGCTAATCCTGTTTTATCTTATCCTGGCTCATCTTAGCCCAGCTCTCTGCTGGGACATCTGATGACAGGTGTGAGCTCCTGTCTTCTTTCCAGACATTTCACAGCGCATTAGCCGCTAGCCCAGAGCTACTCCATTTTCAGGACAGCAGAAGCGAGTGATTTTCCCAGCAGATAAGTGCGAGAGGCCCAGATCGCAGCAGTAATTACATCATGTTTTACAGTCCATAATTCCAGGGAAAATGAGGAGAAGGCGGATGAAAGCGCGCATCAATCAAAGGTAACAAAGCCAATTATTGTCAGTCCTCCCTCCTCGTCCTGGCTGCTGCAGCCGTCACGCGCCCCCCCACCACTCGGCCCCGATACGGCAATTACAGCCGCAGAGTCGCTGCTAATAACAGCAATCCAATCAGGTCTCAGCGTGCGCGGAAGCTAGCGCCGCCGCCGTGACAACCTGCAATTTCCACCGGCTTCCACGTCCCCCTGTTAGATGTCCCCGACCGAGCGTGGCACTGACGCGTACCAGTATGGTGGAGACCACCAGGGAGCGGTTGGACAGCGAGTCGGACACGTTGGACGTTCTCCCCCGCTGGTTGTCGGTCATGTTGAGGCCGCTGGGAGGGTCCCAGGTTCCAATCTGAGGGACACAAACACACCTGGTCAGGACACCAGGACCAGGAAGAGCCGGTCTCACTGAGGCGTCCAAACCTGCAGGGAGGAAGGAGACAGTCGGGGACAGACAGTCAGGGACAGAGACAGTCAGGGATGGAGACAGTCAGGGACAGAGACAATCAGGAACAGGGACACCACCGCCAGCACAGACAAGCAGTCAGCGTCCAAACAAGGATTTCCAGGACTCCCGACTTCCTGACTGGGAAAGTCCCATTGCTAAGGCTGTTGAGCTAAGCTAGCGGTAGCTTCTAAGCGCTGGCGCAGCCTCACGCCGCTGCAGCAGCCGGACAGATGCAGGAACGGTTGCAGGTTGCCAGGGCTCTGGGTCTGAGGCGGACAGGCTCCTCCCCCTCAGGTGCCTCAGGGACCTGGGTCAGGCTCGGGTCCCCTCAAGGACCCCTCCATCAATGGGCAGTGGAAGATCAAAGCCCAGAGTGTCACTTGAAGAAGCCGCAGACCCTCCAGGCAGGAGGTCTCCTGAGGTCACCTGAGGTCACCTGAGGTCTCCTGAGGTCACCTGAGGTCTCCTGAGGTCATCTGAGGTCACCTGAGGTCACCTGAGGTCTCCTGAGGTCATCTGAGGTCACCTGAGGTCTCCTGAGGTCACCTGAGGTCTCCTGAGGTCATCTGAGGTCACCTGAGGTCACCTGAGGTCACCTGAGGTCTCCTGAGGTCACCTGAGGTCTCCTGAGGTCACCTGAGGTCTCCTGAGGTCTCCTGAGGTCACCTGAGGTCACCTGAGGGTTGATCCCTACCAGTCAGAGGTTCAGGTGAGCTACCGTCTCAGGGTCTGGGGGCGGGGCTACTCCTCCACCTTCAGGTTGCTCTGGCTCCACTTTCTCCTGGGGTCTGAGGGCCTCCTGACTGGATCCATGTCAATCACACCGCTAACACCCCAACTGGGTTACCATGGCAACAAGAGCCATGAATGAAAGGCTTCCAGTCTGACCCAGGGTGACCTTGAAGGGGCAAAGGTCAAAGAGAGGAAATCCACCCATCCCAGCCTGGACAAACAGTCTGTTACCACGACAACAGGTTCAGAACATAAGCTCCACCAGAAATCACCACACACACACACACACACACACACATACACACACACACACACGTATTGATCTCAGGAAGAGAAAACAAAGTTTGCTGCTGGAGCCTGACAGGAAAATCGATCACATCAGTCACAAGCTGTCGGCTGATTGGCTGTTGGGTCCAATCACACACACACACACACACCTTCTCAAGCCCCTCCTCCCTCAGACTGATGACGTCCAGGTCAAAGTCGGTCCTGAGGCCGTTGGTCCGGTTGAAGGTGATTCTTCCGGTCAGGCCGTCCCAGTGGGCCTGAAAGCAGAGAGCGTCTGTCAACACACACACACACACACACACACACACACACACCGGGTCCTCACCGTTTCTCTCACACACACACACACACACACACACACAGCTGCAGCATGAGGAGACCAGCCACCAAGAGCTTCAACACATCTGGAAAAGCTGAGCAGCTGCAACCAGGAAGTAAAGACCAATCAAGAGCTGAGCCAATCAGCAGCTGAGCTGAGCTGAGCCAATCAGCAGCTGAGCTGAGCTGAGCCAATCAGCAGCTGAGCTGAGCTGAGCCAATCAGCAGCAGCGCTCACATTTGGTGAGAAGTCAGCTACAACCAGAGCGACTGACAGCTGATCGCCTGTGTGAGGGTGTGAGGAGCAAGTGTGGGAGGAATCTGCTGAAGATCCTTCTGATCTTCCTCAGCTCCTCTGCCTCCTTTTCACTCAGCGTGCGCTACGTGCGTGCGCTACGTGCGTGCGCAGGTGCGCTGCGTGGAGCCCACCTCCTTGATGAGGGCCATGAAGCGGTTGCCGAAGCGCCAGGGCTTGTGTCGGTTGCACTGTAACGAGCTGACGGTGATCTGCTGAGACTGCTGCACGGCCACGGCCACCACGTGCACGGCGTCGTACATGAGCGCAGCATCCCGTCTGCGGGGGGGAGGATGAGGATGAAGAAGAAGAAGAAGAAGAAGAAGAAGAAGAAGAAGAAGAAGAAGAAGAAGAAGGAAAAAGGTTCATACAGAGGCATCATTACAGACACAAAGGATACTCACTCGCTCTCTCTCACACACACACACACACACACACACACACACACACACACACACACACAGGAAGCTGCGGAGTGGCGGCAGCTATCAGCGCTGCCAGTCATCCACGCTCCACCAGGAAGAGAATTATTCTGCTGCTCTTAAAGAATCTAATTAGTTCTTCTACCGCTTGATTGAAAAGCAATCAGAGAGTCCACAGTTGTTGCTCCGGAAGGCTGGGAAGGTTGGGAGGGTTGGGAAGGCTGGGAAGGTTGGGAAGGTTGGGAAGGTTGGGAGGGTTGGGAGGGCTGGGAAGGCTGGGAAGGCTGGGAAGGCTGGGAAGGCTGGGAAGGTTGGGAAGGTTGGGAGGGTTGGGAGGGCTGGTCCTGGAGGCAGAAACAGGCCCACAGCTCCCACTTCAGCACAGAACCCAGGCTTTAAAGATGCATGTGTGTGTGTGTGTGTGTGTGTGTGTGTGTGTGTGTGTGTGTGTGTGTGATGTATTCCAAGCATAGGTATTGAAACAGACTCCTCAGCTTCATCATCTGCTTCAAAGCAGTCATTTTGTTTGCTTCACGTCGTCCTGGTTACGGCCTGTTATGGGTGTTCCTGCCTGAAGGTTGTTGGTCCTCACAAACATACAAAGACAGAGCGTTACTCTGGGGAAGCTAACGTTAGCAGAACTAACAGTTGCGGTGATAATTGCGTCCAACAAGTCATCAGAGGAGAGCCTGATTTCCAGAGGACGGGTTTTTACTTGCTGGGATAATAACTCAGACGGATGCATCGGCAGGCTGGTTTGGCTTTTACAGGCTGGTTTAAACACTGCAGCAGCTTCCAGAAACATCTGAAGGAGAGTCACACACAAGCTCAGAGTCACCGTCCAGCTGCAGCCTGCAAGGCAGCGCAGGGTTAGCGTTAGCACCCCAGCACCTAAAGAGATACGCTGACGACACTCCGCTTTACCGCCTGCTTACTGGTCTGAGAGGACTGCTCTCCCTGTCATCAGTAAGTCAATCAGTCATCAGTCAGTCGGTCAGTCGGTCAGTCGGTCAGTCAGTCAGTCAGTCAGTCGGGGGTATAAATGGACAACCTGGGCCTTTGTTAAGGTCTTTTGTAACTACGCGCACGGAGCCGTGCGTGCTGCAGTTAGCTCGGACCCAGACCTGACCCTGGATCCGGACCCAGACCTGGACCCAGACCCGCACCCGTCAGGCAGCACCACCGACGGGTCCGGGTCTGAACCGACACTCCTCCAGAAACACCTCATTGGGACCAAGGACGCCGGCGCCGTCAGACCAGCTCCGCGCCTGTGTCAGCGCCGATGAGCGTTGCCCCCGACAACAAGCAGTCCTCACCCCCAGCCCCCTTCCTGGCTCCGCCCCTCCCCCAGACTCTTGAACTCAGATTCATTTCAGCACTTTTATGACCAGTTTTGATCCCCCCCTCACACACACACACACACACACACACACACACACACACACACACGCACACATCAACTCATCAACATCGCCATGGAAACAAAGTGGTGAGTTGGCTCTGGGGCAGACGGGGCTGGCCGGGGTTATCGTTTCCTGACACCAGGCTGCTGAAACAGTCAGCAGAGCTGAGGCAGGAAAAAAAAGCTTGTATGTAAAAATAAAAACCCGGAAGGACGAACGGACGAGGGAAAACAGCAGGAGCCCACAAACACACCCGAACAGGCGGTGACCACCGGGGAACGACGGGCGCCTCCGGCCTGTCATTAGCATTTAAATGAAGCTCTTCATCCGGGTTCTCCAAGAGCTTCTGCTGATTTCCCACTAGCGTTAGCACAACGCCGCCGCTGCAGGTTCCTGAGGACGCCAGCAGGTGTCGCAGCACCAGGGAGCGGCGAGGCTGAGGGAAGCCCACCACAGCAGAGCTGGTCAGCCGGAACGCCGCCGTCACGCCGCTTTGGTTGCTTTGATTGAAACATAAACACCCTGAGAGGAGGCGGTGGCAAGCGCTAGCGCCGTGGCTAAGGGGCCCACGGTGGCCATCATGATCCCTGGTCACTTCCTCACAACTCCAGCGGAGTAAAAACAGCTCTGCTCCCCGGAAAACTGAGTCCTGATGCCAGGAGGCGGAGCCTAACAAGGCCACAGCCTCCCAAGGTCAGAGGTCAGCCGCCCCGCTGCTCAGGTTCAAACCCGCAGCTGATCTGGAGTCAGTCCGGAGGCAGAAACAGCCTGGTCCAGGTCCAGAGTCTGGGCTGAAACGGTCTGGAATGGAACAGTCTGGAACAGTCAGGTCTGGAACAGTCTGGGTTTGAACAGCCTGGAAAAGTCAAGTCTGGAACAGTCGGGTCTGGAACAGTCGGGTCTGGAACAGTCTTGTTGCAACACAAAGACGAAGCCCAGTGAGGAGAAGGTTGGACGCCTCTGGATCACTTAGAGCCCTCAGGGTGTGTGTGTGTGTGTGTGTGTGTGTGAGAGAGAGAGAGAGAAAGTGTGACTAAGATGCAGCCTCACCAACCAGATCAGTCTGGCTGCTCTTTCAGTGTTATCCAATGTTCCATGGAGCCGAACACACACACACACACACACACACACACACACACACACACACACACACACACACACACACACACACACACACACACACTCCTGACTAACAGCTGGTTCCTTCCTGCATCAGAAACCAGCTCTTAGCTGCCTTTGGTCACATGGTCATTACCGTCACCTCCTGACTGGTTCACCAGCTAGGACCTGAAAAGGGGCGGAGCCTACAATCATTCAGGTTGTTGTTAGCATTTACGCCAAAGACACAGAATCACACCGGCAACCTGCAGACCACAGACAGAACACATCTCATTCAAAGATGAGTCAGTTGCTAGGCAACAGGCAATGACCCAACACAAACACAGTTGGTTTTATGATAATGAAGCTGCTAATTAGCCACAATGATGCTAGCAGCTCACACCGCTGTTACCTGAGTGCAACTGGCTGACGTGTCCCAGACTGTCCTCTGTTCCCAATGTCTAATCTGGTCACATGTTCAAACTGTACTTGTGAAGCTTCAGTTAGCTGAACGAGGCTAACCTCCAGGCACCCCAACATCAAGAGATAAAAGGAGGAGGCATTCAAGAGGAGGAGGAGGAGGAGGAGGAAGCAGAGAGACAACAGCCGGATGCTAACGGCGGCTCGTCAGCGTTTACGCCACAGAGCAGTGTGACGATTGTGTTGCTCAATAGCAGAGGAAATTGAGTGTGTAAAAGCAAATCATAGCCGCGGCTAGCTTCCCTCTGTAATGACAACACGCGTCTCCACATCCCATCAGCCAACAGGCCCCAAACGATGCCGGCTAATGAGTCCTGAAGCTGCCAGTGAGACTGATAGCCGCCGCCGTGCCCGCGTGTCGCTACAAGCCATTAGCGCCGCGCCGCCTGCCTCTGAGCATTGTACTGGGAACACTGGGCACGAGTCAGGACACAAAGAGGACAGCTGGGGCGTTCCAGGGAACAGACATGGCTAGCGCCCAGCTACACCGCCGTGTTAACGAACAGCTAGCCTCCGCTCACAGATGAAAGAGGGATTCTCCTTCCCACAATGGTGACCAGTCATCCCAGTTGCCTCTGGACCAGTTCTAAGCAGACAGATACTTGTTCCCAGTCACCTGATCTAAGCTTTGATCTTGTTTATCCCTCGTTCAGAGTGGACTGGTTTTACTGGGACAGATGGGTACTGGTTCTACTAGGGCAGATGGGTACTGGTTCCACTGGGGCAGATGGGTACTGGTTCCACTGGGGCAGATGGGTACTGGTTCTACTGGGACAGATGGGTACTGGTTGCACTGGGGCAGATGGGTACTGGTTCCACTGGGGCAGATGGGTACTGGTTCTACTGGGACAGATGGGTACTGGTTGCACTGGGGCAGATGGGTACTGGTTCCACTGGGACAGATGGGTACTGGTTCCACTGGGGCGCTCTTGTTGTGTCCAGTGTGTCCAGTATCTCTGCTGCAGGTATTTGATGCTCTCCCAGTTCTGCACTGGTCTGTAAACTGGGAGGTGTGGGAGCTGGTAAAGCAGATGGTAAGAGGCTATCTCCTGTTAGCTGAAGCATGTTGTTAGCTTAGCATCTGTTAGCAGGACATCACAGACTTTCATGATTCCTCCGCTCCCCGCCAAGTTAGCAACAGGAGCCATGTTAGTGCAAGCTAGCGTCCCTGTGATGGGATGAGCCACTGGGAATCTCCACCCACCATCCAGCAGCAGCGGCGGCAGACGGACCAATCACGTGACGGCGTCTCCAGCTGACTCCATCATGGCCTCCGGGAGCCCCGACAGGAGCGGGGGGTCGATTGTTGTTGCCGGGACCCCTGCAGAGCGCCTGATCACCTGTGTGTGTGCGTGTATGTGTGTGTGGGTGTGGGTGGGTGTGTGTGTGTGCGTGTGGGTGTGTGTGTGTGTGTGTGTGTGTGTGTGTGTGTTATTGTGGGGAGCTGCTGGGTGGGACTGAGAACAACCAGGAACTCAGTCGAGTGGGAAATAGGAACCATCTGCTATCACACTCAGACTTTAACACTCTTCCTCTTCTTCATTTCCCCTTTCTCCCCCCCCTCCTCCTCCTCTTTCTCCTTTTTCTTCTCCTCCCCCTCCTCTCCCTTCTCTTCCT
>CAAE01010503.1:0-13726 GCA_000180735.1 Tetraodon nigroviridis | reverse complement strand
CTCTTCTTCATTTCCCCTTTTGTGCCAACCCCCCCCCACCTCCTCCTCTCTCTCCTTTAACTTCTCCTCCCCCTCCTCTCCCTTCTCTTCCTCCTCTCTTCCTCCTACTCTTCTTCCTTCTCCTCCTTTTTCTTCTCCTCCTTCTCCTCCCCCTTCCTCTCCCTCCTCTTTCCCCCCTCTATCTTCTTCCTCCTCTTCTCCCTTCTCCTCCCCCTACCTCTCGTCCTCCTTTTCCTCCCTCGTCTCCGTGCATCCATCTCTTTGCTGGCGGAGCCTCCACCCAGTGTTTCCAGTGGTGGCTCCAGTCCTCCAGCCTGTTTGTTTTTAATCTCTGTTAGCGCTGCTAGCGGTTAGCCTGGGAAGCCCCCTCTGACTTCTGACCCCTGACCTCTGACCCCAGAGCAGTAACCCTGGGGCAGCCGAGGGTGGCTTATTATGGTCTGTCCTTCCTGTCACTGCTGAAGACGTGAAGAGCTCACCTGAGTCACCCTGGCTGCCTCCTCCAGGTGAGACACGTGCACACACACACACACACAGAGTCTCTGCTTTCAGGCGGAGGGGGACGCAGACTGTTTTCATGGCTGCATCAGTCTGCCAGCCCCATTAGCATGCACAGACATGATGCTAATGAGAGCGCGGCGCGGCTAAGGTCAGCCTCGTCGGCCATGTTCGGTCCCCACTCGCGGCGTCGCAGTAATTAAGGACAGCAGGGAGGGAGCGTCGGGCGTGTTCTCCCCGTTCGGATCTTCTCAGCCCAGCACCATCTCAGCTTAGCATCATGCTAGCCCAGCACATCTGCCTCCAGCGCTGCTTCCCCACAGGAGCTCAGAAGCAGACAAACGCCACCGTTGCTCAGACTTTTGCAGAGCCCTCTAGTGCATCCGCGTGTGTTAGCCGCTGACTGATAGCCATTTGTCTAACGCCTAGTGCCCGTGGGAGCGCGGCGGCGGCGTTGAGCTGGGTCACCGCCGGCTCCCAGCCGGCATCAATCTTCAGCTGTCAGCGGCTCCGAACCCAACCGGGCCCAGGAGGCTGGGGACCGTTAGCGAGCGGCGCTAGCTGCACCTGCGCGGCTGCTGGCGAGCGAAGGCTGCAGTTATCGCCGTCTGGAGTGGGAAAGCGCATCGATCCAGCAGCAAATGAGACAAACGGCGTTGCCGGAGGTGTTTGTGCCGGAGCCGCCTCCCCGGAGGACGGTCGGTCTCCATCAGCTCAGAGACGCTGGAATGAGACCAAAGCAGCTAACGGTTAGCATCTCAGAGCTCCCTCGCTCCGCTTTCCTGTGTCGTTTTTGCTTCAGTGTTAGCACTGCCAAGGAGCGTTTGTTAGTGGCCTAGCGCTGTGATCATGACCTCTGGAGTGCTAGCCTGTCCTAGCATGTCCTAGCCTGTCCTAGCCCGTCCCAGCATGTCCCAGTATGTAACAGTTGACGGGGGCCCAGACCTGGACCAGGTTGGGTCCAGGGCCTCTGGGGGTGGGACTCACTGTCATGAAGCCGTCCAGTAGGCCAGAGTCGGGCCTGGGCGGAGCCTGGAGACGCTCCATGGACCACTTGTCCACGATGGACGCCACCTGGCTGTTCTCGCTGTTGAGGATCCGGAAGCCGGTCATGTTGACGCCGCTGTAGCGGTACGGCTCCACGTCCAGCGCAAACAGGTCCTGCAAGGAGACGCAGCACATTAGCCAGAGGACCAGGAGCACCCAGGAGGGCGGGGACGCTTCCTCCGAGGTCCTGGACTCCAGGACCCCAGGACTCCTAGAGGGGAACACCAGTGGTTAGCTCTGCATGCTAACGGCAACTGGTGTCAGCTGATTGTCATCAGTCGCACCGAACAATCTGACTGTACCTTCAGCCCCAGGACCTGAACCTGGACCTGAACCTGGGCCTGAACTAGGACCTAAATCAGGTCCTAAACCAGGACCTGAACCAGGATCAGAACCACAACCAGGACCTGAACCTGGACCTGAACCAAGACCAGAACCAGGACCTGAACCAGGACCCGTCCTGGTCTGAGGAGTGTCTGGCAGGCCCCCCAGCAGGAGACCAGGAACCCCTGACTGGTCCCCTCCTCCTGCCTGTGTGTGTGTGTGTGTGTGTGTGTGTGTGTGTGTGTGTGTGTGTGTGTGAGACTCACCAGCGTGGTGAAGATGTAGTGGTAGTACTCAGTCATCATGCCCATGGCCAGAGCCTGCAGGAGAGACACACAGGTGAGCGCACACGCACCTCTATCGCCCGCGGCAACAGGACACAGCCGTCCCAGAGCTGTGGGTCACAGCACAGCCGACTGCTGGTTAGCTGAGTTAGCATGCTAACGCCAGGACCCCGTGGTCCCTGTGACCGATCACCTGACCTGTGACCTCAGATCAGGTGATCCAGGCGAGTGTGTCCATGGGGGGGCGTGCACTGGAGTAGCCGTTAGCCTGTGATTAGCATGCTGATCGGAGGTGGTTAGCATAGCGGCGCACCTGCTTCAGGATGCCGGCGGCCATCTGGTGGCTGCAGTCGAAGATGATGTGGAACTCTCTGGCCCTCTTCATCTCCTTCAGCAGCGGCCGCGCCTCCCCGGACGCCGGCGGCAGCTGCCGGATCTTCAGGCGGATGTTGTAGCGGGACGGAGCTTTGATCAGCTCCTGCAGACGGATCAGCCCTGAGGAGGAGGAGGAGGAAGAGGAGGAGGAAGAGGAGGAGGAGCTACCTTTGACGTCTGCGCTCGCTCAGCAGACACGTGTCGCTGCGCTTCCCTGACATGCACGGCTGCGGCGTGCACGGCGGCGTCCTGCTCCCACATCCATATTTAGGCAGCATAAATATTTCATCCTGGCTAAGCGGTTAGCTCACGCGGGGAGGCAGCGCTTCCTGACACACCTGCAGCGGAGGAGGCTGGCTGGAGGAGCCGCCCTCCTGGGGGTCAAAGGTCACGTCCTCCAGGGGGACCAGAACCCTGGGGTTAGGGTTAGCATTACCCGCTGGTGTCGTTAGCATATCGGGTGTTTCATTGTCGACCTCGTCAAACAGACGCTAACGACCATATATGGTCATCAGGCAAGATCAGGTATTTTCTAAGGAAGTCAAAGCGTTAGCTTTAGCCTAAACAGGTAGCAGTGAAGCTAACTCGCCAACTCAGTGCTCAAGGCAGCAGCCACCTCAGGCAGGACCTCGGCACACTGTTGCCATGACAACCAACAGAAAAGCACCAGCCCGTCCGTTTCATTCCAGGGTCATAGTTCAGGGGTCAGGGGTCGGGGTTTGCTTTCCAACTTTGTCTAAAAGTACAGTTTATCAAATTCGAATCACACTAAATTACCGTATTTTCACGACCATAGGGCGCACCGGGTTATAAGGCGCAGCCTCAGTTCCGGGTGTATTTCTGTACTGGAGCCATACAGAAGGCGCACCGCATTATTAGGCGCATGCTAAAACATACGGTAGAAAACGACAACGGAAGTAAAACAGTGAGTTTCGACACATTTATTGAACAAAATATTCATTCTTCCGCCACGAAACCATCAAAGTTTTCATCTTCTGTATCTGAATTAAACAGCGGCGCTATTTCAGTGTCCAACATCCCGAGTTCCTCATCTTCATCATCTGAATCAGACTCGCCGACCGGTTCCGCTTCAACGTTAATGGCGGCTTTTGCGAAAGCTCTCACAATACATGAAGACGGTATCGTAGCCCATGCGTCTATAATCCACCCGCACATGGTGGCCTAAAGCGAGCCTCATACGTGTCGCTGGACCGGTGCCGTTTTAGGGGGTCCTGACGCAAGTACCGGTAAATAGTGATCAGCGGCTCACCTCTGCTGGATATTCAGCTGAGGTGAGGATGGGCGGAGCGTTTACCGTAGTGCACCCACCAAAGGCACACAGCAGATTTTGGAGCTCAGTCCACACACAAGGCGCACCTTGTTATAAGGCGCACTTATAGGATTTTGGAGAAAATCTCAGTGTTTTAGGTGCGCCTTATGGTCGTGAAAATACGGTAGATTAGTTTCTCCATCATGTTAGCATCTGCGGCTCCATTAGCATCAGCAGCTGGTCATGTGACCATTCCAGAACCTGTCTGGAGCATCGGGCCTCCGGTGGAGAAACAACCCTAACAGTCGCCGAGGGACCGCGCCGCCGCCACTGCCGCTGCTTCCTTTGAGGAGTGGGGTCAGGCTCCGCCTTTGGCCTCATTGACTCTTTTATCTGTCCTCGCCGTCGGGTCGCCTGTGTGAACACTGGCGGTTGCTCCGGCAACGACCTCATTTCCCACCGCAGGACAGGAAATCGAGCTGCTATTAACCCCGCCCTGACCGCTAGCCCCGCTCCCCGCAACCGAGTTAGCGCAAGTGATGAAATCACCAGCATCAATTTGTCCCACAGCTGCTCCATGACCTCTGCTCCGCTCACACAGGCGCCTAGGTTCAGCTAGCGTGTCTGCAGCTAGCGTGTCTGCAGCTAGCCACGTGCCCACATTTGCTCTCGCTGGCTCTCCCAAAGTGGCCCGGGCGCCGCAGTTTGGCCGCTGCTAATTTGCCTTGTTTGTGAACAAACACACCTGATTAGCATATCTATGTGGGACGCTAGCTCCATCTGGCCTGAATGCTAATGGAACCAGGCATTCCCAGCGTGTCCGCGGCCCTGCGCAGGCCCGCAGGCTGGCACGCCACCGCGGCGGGCATATGGCGCCGGCTCCCGGCCGGCTGCCGACCCCGACTCCAGCAGCGCCGCCGTGGCGACGGAGGACAAGGACATCTGCGGGGATGCGTCCTAGCCAAAGCTGCGCTAGCGGCGGCGTCTCACCGGTGCTGTCGTCGTACACCACCGTCACCGTCTTCCACCTGAAGAAGTGGACCAGGTCCAGGATGGCGCGGCTCAGCGAGGAGAAGTCCGGGTACAGGTTGACGTAGAAGACGTCGCGGTTGTCGGCCACCTGGTGCTTCCAGCGCGTCTGCACGTGCGGCACCCCCAGCGCGTTGCAGATGGACTGGACCGCGTTGGCCGAGGAGCTGTGGGAGGGTCCAAAGATGGCCGCCACCCCCAGAGACAGCTGGTCACAGGCTGGGGAGGAAACACACGCGGGTTAGCGCACGCACCAATGCATGCCACCATGATCAGCAGCTAAAAGGCTATCGTTAGCCCCTCCTCTGTCATGTGACTGGAACAGTGTTAGCACCCTCTTTAGCGCTGCTCTCTCACTACCTCCTTCAAAGGACAATGTGACATAGCAAAAACAGGTTAGCTTTCAAATACATACAGGAGGCGCTACTAGGCGTTAGCATGGCTGTGCTCCGAACGCGAGCTGGCCCCCAAGCTGACCCATAGTGGATAGGCGAGACGGAGTGGCGGCAGGCTGTTATTGGCTGTCTCCAGGGGCCAAACAGCTCTCTGAGTTACTGCAGCTCGGTTGCTAGCCGACGCTAATCAATTCACACTGTTTACCTTCGCGGCACGCCACCGTTTTCACCGCGCCTGATTATAATTGTCACAATCAAGACCACAGCAGCCTGCTAGCACCACAACAGGAGATGTTTACAATGCAAAGCAGCCACACACACACACACACACACACACACACACTCACCTTTCCTGGAGGCCTCGAAGCTGTCGTAGATGTTGATCCTCTGGATGTCGTAGGTTAGCGTGGTGTTGGGCAGCAGCGTTCTGTTCCTGTTGATGGTGTTCAAAGCAAACTTGAAAGCTAGCTCCTCGGCTCCTGATGGGCCACTCTCCACAGACTCAAATATCCCTCCTGTCAAACACACACACAAACACACACACACACACACGAGTCACATCTTTCCACCGTAACCACCCACACGCAGCACATTAGCTGCTTCTAGCTCGGTTAGCTCCTCAGGTAGCCCCTCAGGTAGCATGTGGCCAACTCAAGCCTCATGACTGGTCATGTGACCAGTGAGATGATCCAGCCTGGAGCTCCAATCTGGACAGTTCCTGTTGGTTGGCTTTAAGGTTCAACAAAGGAGGTCATAGGTCATGTTTGTTTGTTTGCTGATTTTCAGAGGTAAAAACTCTGAACACTGCTGCGGCTAAGCTAGCCCTGCTAGGCGCTCGCAAAGGCGTCTCTGTGCAGGAGGTGCAGGTGTGAACAGAGCAGGGCCAGAACCCAGGGGGGCCAGGGGGCTTGGGGGGGGGCTTTGGAGATCAATGCTCCCTGATTGGCTGCTAGATCAATGGCTGGCGCCCTGTGGGAGCGGAGCTGCAGACTGGAGTGTTTGGTAGAGTGAGCCCTGAGGCCTGGCCCCGCCCACTCCACGTCACTCAACTTTATTTACTGCAGCGCCCCCCTGTCAGCAGCTAGCGGTCCTGAGCGGTGGCTCTCAAACAGTCTGTTCACACATGCTGATCTGACGTCTGACGCTAACGTCCGCGCTGACATTAGCATGCGCTGCACGGGACGGCCCTGTTTTGCATCCCATAATGAGTTTGAGGGAATTAATCAGCGCCAGTTAAAGGGGATGTGCTGTGACTGGAACGCCCAGCCTCCAGAACGGCTCCGTTCACACATGGAAAGTCCTGGATGTTCCTGCTGAGGGTTCCAGAGAGCATCGCTGCTAGCCCAGATAGCATCGCTGCTAGCCCAGATAGCATCGCTTGCTACCAGCTGGAAAATTAAGAGGACGCAACAATGTTCAGAAGGTGTTAGCGAACCAGAAAAAAACCCCAGCGTTTCACACCCAAAGAGAGAGAGAGAGAGAGAGAGAAGGTCATTCACTTCAGGGGCCAGAACCTTTAAGGTCCAGGACCCTGGTCTGGACACTGATTGGTCCCAGTCCGCCTCAGCCGGTGGGCAGAGCAGGTGCAGCTTCCTGTTTGCTCCACCCATCAGCAGGATCCGTGGGATTGGTCAGGACCAACCTCTGATTCTTAGCTAGCATTAGCATCCATGCTGGAGCGGTGATGGATCTTCCTGAGCACTGTCTCCATGGCAACTGTCAACCACAGATCGTAACAAAAACACCCCGACACGCTGAACGGGGACCAGAGGTATCGGTCTGGACCGGCCCCTTTCTGACTGTTGTCAACAGTCAGCCAAGCTGTTTCCCCCTCTGACTGGAGAGTTTAGGAAACTTCCCTGTTGCCGTGGTTGCAGCATCCTTGAGGCTCCGCCTGTTTACGGAACCTTACCGGCTGTTGCCCGGCTGTTGTGCACCTGTTGCCCGGGAGTAGCGCCCCCCCCAGGAGCCCCCAACTGTCAGGCATCTTCCTGGGGGCTCCCCTTCTGCAAATGTCAGTGAGCGTGCACGTTTGTCCAGCTGGTCTGGAGGAGGAGAAAGGGGGCGCAGCGCCTCCCTGACCCCCGACCCCAGGTGGAATTAGACGGTGACATCGCCATGGCAACCCCTCCTCTACAGACCACGTGGGGTCAAATCACACACATTTGACTCATCATCGCTATCTCATTCACTTCTGTGTGTGTGTGTATGTGTGTGTGTGTGTGTGTGGCTATTAAGCCGGACACACACACACACACACACACACACACACACACACACACAAAGGAGGAGAGGTTTGGGAGTGAAGCGGAGCAGGTGGAGAACAGCTCCCTCCGGCACACTCTAGCGTCTGTTATGACAAGCTAGCTAAATCTCAGCTTCTTCTGCGTGAATTAGCCGTTAGCGCGCGTGCCATCAGCCCCTCTCCCCCTCCCGCCGGTGTCACCTTCCATCTTTCATCTCCTCCTCACATCTCCGAGGAGGGGGAGTTCAGGGCAGTGGAAGAGGTGCAGCCTTTCAGAGAAAGAGCGAGCGAGCTAGCGCCGGCGGCGCCAGCGCGGAGATAATGGTTTCATTTGGAGCGATCCTGATGAGACCCTGGAAGGGAGAATCCCCCCTCATGTCTTCCCTCGCTCCTCATGCCTCCTTTCATCCGGCTGCAGGCTTGCAGCCACGGAAACCTCCCCCTTTTTCATCTCACCCGTCAACAACAAAGCGGCTCGTTTGGAAACATAAGACGCCTGATCAAATATTCATGTGGCGTAAAAGGAGGAGGTGTAGCAACAGTCAGACGGGACACCGGGACACCAAAGACAAACAGTCCTTCCTGGAGGTGGCTTTGGTCCAAACCCTGCCCACTTGCCTCCTTTCCTGTCCTCCTGTATCTGTCGTTGACACCACGTCACAGCAGCATTAGCGTGGTTCCAACCGCCGGCTCGGGGCCCAGAGGTGGACCGCTCAGGGCGGCTCAGGGGTCTCGGGGCGATGCTAACCCCTGAAGCTAACTAAACAGTATCATTGTCTACGTGGGTGGGAACCTGTGTGTTCCTGTATGCTAACCGAGCACAGTGCTAATGCTCCTCTGACAGGACAGCTCTAGGGGTGTGTGTGTGGGCGTGGCTTCTTACCCCCCAGCGAATTTAGTTAATTATTGACTTTCAGGGGCCAACATGACTTTAGCATACGTGGCAGCAGCGCAGAAGCTACATCAGTGTTTTGAAGCGAGATTAGTGAAAAAAAACAGTTGTTTGAGGTGTCTGAAAACAGGAAACAATTGTCTGAAATGCCGACTGTTACAGCAAAAAGTAAAGATTCAGGAGGATTTTTGCTCCAATTCACAAGCTGCTCAGTTAGCAGCTCTGTTAGCCGCCCACTGCTGATGCCGTCCAACTGTCAGGGATTAGCAACATGCACACACACGCGCGCGACCGCAGCTACAAACAGTGTTTTTACACTGTAACAGCGTAATTATCACATTAGCAGCGTGCACGTAGCACACACAAAGGGCTGCTTCAGAGCTGTGGAAACACCTAGCGGAGGTGTGAATAGCTCTCACTTCCAGTGTGAGATGGAGACACCTGAAGCGGCTGTGTGTGAGCAGAGCGGGGTGTGAAAATCCACAGGTAGCGCTTGGCTACAGTCTCCAGCGCGGCTCACATCAAATACCTGACCTGCACCTCCATCGCCATGACAACAGAGTTCTATAAAGGGAACGTTTCATCATAAGTCACAGGCGCATCTAGCTTTGAACGACTGTAGAGGGAGCGAGTGTATGACACCAGTAACACACATTGCTAACATGGCAACAGTACAGCTAGCTCCAGCTAGCGAAGCTGCTAAACCGACCCAGCAGACAAACTCAGAAGAACAGCCACAACAGGCGTCCATCCCTTCACCGTCTTCTTCGGCTGTTGCTTCTGTGTCTAGTTTGAGAAGCTTGAACGATCCCAGACGACACAACAACGTGACCACAGGCAGGCAGCAGGAGACTGGTGGCTACAGCCGGAGCAGGTGTTCCCAGCAGAACTGGCAAAGCCGACAGTCTCCACCAGTCAGTTCTCCCGAACAGAGTCAGGCGCGTTTCCTGTGGTTGTGTGATCAGCCAGCAGAGCAGACGGGCAGCCAGACGGTAGGACAGACAGTCAGACTGTAGCACCGCCGGACAGTCAGACTGTAGCATTGACTGACAGTCAAACTGTAGCCCCGCCTCTAGTCCCGCCCCCGGCCCCGCCCCCGTGTCCACCAGGCTGCAGGTTCATGTCTGAGCTCTAACTGAGACTTTGAACCTCCCTAATGAGAGCTTTCACTCAGCCCTGTCCTCACTGAGAGCTGGACACCAGCCAATCACACACACACACACACACACACACACACACACACACACACACACACACATAGCAGGTGAGGAGCTGTCCTTTGGTCCTGGAGGCTGAGCAGAACCAGCCAATCACAGGGCTTGTTGGTGTGTCTCCACCTGTGAGGAGGACAGAGGGAGGAAAGCTCTGCTCCACTTAGTCTGGCACATGGACAGGAACCTGAGCAGGAACCTGAGAAGGAACCTGGACAGGAACCTGAGCAGCAACCATCACCCACTCACCAACCAGCTGTGGTCCAACCTGGGCCCTCAGAGATCTTGTCCCTCCAGCCCGACTCTGACCCAGGGTGACCTGTTGACCTTGGGTCTGACACCAGTCAGAACCTTCCAGCAGCAGGTCCACCAGCTGCTTCTAGACCTCCTGCTCCTGGTCCCAACGCCTCCACCAGCGGACACATCAAAGACGCAGCAGAAGAAGACAAACTCCACCGCTCCTCCGCCGCCATCACCAACTTACAGGCTCACTGGCCCGTGTGTGTGTGTGTGTGTGTGTGTGTGTGTGAGACTGCGTTTCTTTTATTTTCTCATGTCTGCAGCAGCATTAATTGGATCTGTCTCTGAATGGTCCAACAAAGATGAAAAAGAACAAGGCTGGTGAAGTTTATCTCCGGTCGCTATGACAACCGCAGCTAACGCTGGGGTTTGGCCCAGGTTTCTGGGAGTAAAAGGACGGGTTCTTCTCCTCTGGTTCCTCTTGGGAGGATAAAAGGCTGACCTCCAGATGGTTCCTGGTTCCAGCAGACCTGGCTGGACCTGGCTCAGGGTCCACTGGGGGGAGGGGGAACACCAGCAGTCGCAGGGCCCCCGGGTCCTGGGTCAGTACCGCTCCGCAGGTCATTCAGTACGGGCCGCACAGGCTAACTTATCCGAGAAAAGGTTCTGTGTTCATCTGGACTTCTCAATTTTCATTTGGAAAACGTTTCTCCTTCTACCCAAAAGACTTCATCGGTTCTGATCAGGTTAGGTGCAGAGCTAGCAGATAGAGCCCTTTTGGACCATTGGCATGCTAATGTCACTGAGAGTCTTTACGTTAGTATGCCGGTGGTCTGGATGGATGTCTCAGGGGTCGTTAGCAGGGTTGTTGGCCGGGTCGTTGACCTGGTTTCGGTTTGGCTGGTTTTTCCTTTGACTGCTGGGTCACCTGGTGATGTAACACCTGCCCTGAGTGTCTGACAGTTCAATGTTGACAGTTGACACGTACAATGCTGTCCTCCATTCTTTCCACAAACAAAAACCAAAACATGCCCACAGTTTCACCAGGGCAGGTGTTACATCACCAGCTGACCCAGCAGTCAAAGGAAAAACCAGCCAAACCGAAACCAGGTCAACGACTCTGCCAACGACCCTGCCAACGACCCCCGAGACATCCATCCAGACCACCGGCATACTAACGTAAAGACTCTCAGTTGACATTAGCATGCCAATGGTCCAAAAGGGCTATATCTGCTAGCTCTGCTCCTAACCTGATCAGAACTGATGAAGCCTTTTGGATAGAAGGAGAAACGTTTTCCAAAAAGAAAATTGAAAAGTCCAGATGAACACAGAACCTTTTCTCGGATAACTATGACCTGGATGACTGAGAACCTACACAGACAACAGCTAACTTACTTTTAAACAGAAGGATGATGAAAAAACGAGCAGATGTGGCTCACTAACGACACCTGAGAAAATACCAGCCTTTTTCAGCCGGTAAACAGTCACCCAGCATCACGCTGCTAGTCCACTGCTGGCCCCGTTAAGGACTGATGATGTTTGGGTTGGTTTTTTTATTTCAATAAGAGCTCCCATATGAGCCGACAGCTTGGCGTAGCTGCGCCGCGGCGTTAGCGGCTAACAGATGGCAGCGCGGTCGCAGCCTTCCTTCTCTCAGATGATTCTTCATTACCTTTAAACAAGTGCGAGGCTAATGTCTGGCGGCCAGCGCTATGCTAACAGGACTTCCTGCTGAATGGGAGGCCTCCGGCAGCAACATATGGACAGGACAGACCCGTGTCCCTGCGCCAGGACGGGGACGCGCTGTGTCCCCTTCAGCCAAACGTCTCTCCTTCTGCTTCAACACACATTATCCTGCTCTTCATCCCTCCCGTTCCCCTCAAAAGAATGGCGTGCTTTGATCTGTGTGTGTGTGTGTGTGTGTGTGTGTGTGTGTGTGTGTGAGTGAACCGCGGCAGCCTTCCCGTCCTTGCGCAACCGTCGTCTCAGCTTCTCCACATCCCAAATGTGACCCTCATCGTCAAGGTTACCGCCTCACGAGCAGCCGGGGCTGTGACTCACCACCTGTCGCCCCGGCAACCAAAGCAGACTTTGACGCAGCAGCTTCTTCTTCTTCTTCTGGTTCCAGGATCAGGTTTCCAGAGGTGACCCCTCCAGGTGACCTGAGGGTCAAGCCCCTCCACTGATCTACTGCGCCACAGCGCCGCCGCCGCCTCCACCAGCACAGTCTGCTGCACCTGTGTAGCTCCACATTAGCTTAGCCTCGATAGCGTGGAGGCCGTGGTGAGGGCCACGGAGCACGGAGCGACTCAGATAACAGCCGAGAGGACAGCATGCAGACACCAGGGACCGTTGAAGCGGCATGGTCATGTGACCCCAGGCAGTGGGCGCTGGAGCGTTTGGACTTTCTGTCCTCCCAGAGGGACAAAGAGGGAGGAAACGCTTCCTGGTCGCTGCTGAGCCTGGAGAGGACACCTCTAGGGTGAGGGTTAGCCTCCCTCCCTTAGCCTGCCTCCCTTGGCCCCGCCCACAAGTCCACCAAGGTCGTTTTATTGGATCTCAGGCACTCGCCATCGATCGCATGACCTGCTGGACACTCGGGTCAAGCAGTCCACAAGGCACGAGGAGCGTGTGTGTGTGTGTGTGTGTGTGTGTGCATGCGTGCATGCATGCGTGTGTGTGTGTGTGTGTGTGTGTGTGTGTGTGTGTGTGTGCGTGTGTGCGTGCGTGCGTGCGTGTGTGTGTACCTTCTCTTTCTACTAGCAAGTGAGGACATTTGACCATCCCCTACCACCGGGGGAGCTCTTGTGTTAGCCCCTTTAGCCCCATTAGCCCCGTTAGCCCCGTTAGCCACGTTAGCCCCATTAGCCACGTTAGCCCCATTAGCCCCGTTAGCCCCGTTAGCCCCATTAGCCCCGTTAGCCCCTTTAGCCCCGTTAGCCACGTTAGCCTCCTCTGAGACCAGAACTTGTCAGGGGTGTTTAAACCAGCCTCTCAGTGCCAGAACCAGTGACGTGATGGTTGGGCCCACCAGTAACCATGGCAGCAGAACCAGTAGCTCCAGCTCTCTGACTGGGCTCCAGCGCAGGTTCCTCAGGGGCTCCAGGAATGGGGGTGAGGGTGGAGGAGGCGGGGCTTAGCCTGACACTGATACGTGACATGAAGGTGACCTCCTGCCGGCTCCGCCCATTAGCGGAGGGGGGGGCCAGTCGGACGTTCCTTTTTTAGCTCTGCGCCGTCCGGAGCTCCGCTCACACAGGCAGAGGACAGAGCAGCTGATTAGAGGGACGGGAAGGCGGAGCAGCGAAGAATGTGTGAACGCACCTGAACGGGTGGAGAGAATGTCCCCAGAGGAGGAGTGCAGGTTAGCGGTTAGCTTCTGTGAATACTCATGTTCAGGCAGTCCAGGGCGGAGCCTTGAGGAACGCCTCTCCAAGGTTGGGACCAATCCAGCAGGGCTCCTGAGCCCCGCCCACCTCGGCTCCGCCCCATGGAGGGACTGACTGTGGAGGTCAGACTGACCTCCCAGGAACCGCCAGAAGACCCATCAGGAACCAGCAGGAACCACCAGAAGACCCACCAGAAGACCCATCAGGAACCACCAGAAGACCCATCAGGAACCAGCAGGAACCACCAGAAGACCCACCAGAAGACCCATCAGGAACCACCAGAAGACCCACCAGAAGACCCATCAGGAACCACCAGAAAACCCATCAGGAACCACCAGAAGACCCACCAGGAACTGCCAGGAACCAGCTTCTCCTGCTTTCCTGCTGCTGAGAACAGAAACGTTGCCGAATCAGACGGATGAAGGTGAAGCTTCTCTTTCATGCCTTCATCTGGGCCGGTGTTCAGGGCTGCTGCTTTGATGCTGGACAACGCCGGGAAACCTCCTTTTACAGCCGCCGGGGAGGAG
>CAAE01010502.1:0-20270 GCA_000180735.1 Tetraodon nigroviridis | reverse complement strand
GCTGCGAGACACTGGGACATATTGACCCCTGCACAGCTGATTATGAAAGCTTTTAACCCAAATGCCTAATGCAGCGCAGGTTCCATGAAAGAGCTTATGAGATGATGCCAAGCTCGGAGCAGAGGTGGAAAAGGGAGACAGACAGAGAGAACTGGTGAGCAATTCAGTTTTTTTTTTTTGCTTCAGTCAAACTGATCGATTTGATGAACACCTTGATGACTTTGATGAGCATTTTTGCTAATCTCGGCGTCTCAAACATGGCGGATTAAAAGGTGGCCGTGAGCTTCTGACGTACTCCCCCACAGAGGCCACTGTTCTTCAGGTGTCTTGCAGGTGTTGCATCTAAATGCCTTTAACTCATTGTTCTTCTTTTTCAGATCCTTTTCAACTCCTCTGTCCTTTTTGGGAGTTTCTTCTCTTTGCTCCTTTTCAAATCCTTCCCTTCTGTTCTTTTCTTTCATTCTTTTTCTTGTTTGCTTTATCTGTCGTGGGATCGCGGAGAGGATGCCGGAGCCTGTCTCAGCTGCGCGTGGGCAAGGCCGGACACGTGCCTGGACGAGTGGCCAGCTCATGTCAGGGTGAGCGTCAGCGACGCTCCGAAGGTGCACTGTAATGTCACCCAACCACACACACAAGAAACCTAATAACCTGACTTATTTTTTCATCAAACCTTGAAGCTGTTGCAAGGTGCAACAATCCATTCAGAATTGTTCTTACTTGCCTTCATAAAACGTCCCCGTTTGAGATGTTTATGATATTATCGGTCATTTTAAATTCCATAATTTCATTCATTCTGTCTTCTGACAGCACAATAAATCCAATAAAGAAAGATGACATTTGAGAAAATAAAAACACAGCAACAGTAATTGTGAGAGATGAACATCTTGGAAATGTCAGGGGGAAATGGCACGTTACCATGACAACGGGGCAGTTTCATCAAGGTTGGAGTGTGTGGAGTCCAAAGGCAACCAAACAAGACCCAGGCAGTTGTTCTCAATCACCGATAGCGGCAATAAATGATTCATTTCTGTACCAGACGTCACGAGGTTGCAGTAAATACTCGTCCGAACATGCTTGGTGCCGCGTTGGGGACCAGCAGCCGGCAGGCTCACCCAGGCTGATCGCTTGCCTGGCCTTTACGAGCACCCAGGCCCGGTGCTCACCCCGTCCAACACGATAGAGGCTCATTTCAAATATTCAATAAGACGTTAAAGAGCAGAGAGAAGAGCTAATTATATCAGACACACACACACACACACACACATACACACGCATTAATGATTTGAGGTAATGGACAACAGGCTTCGACTGTCACATGATCTTCAAAGTCGTTGCATGTGACAGCATGACTGAAGTGTCTTGCTTATGCACCCTGTCGTGTGTGTGTGTGTGTGTGTGTGTGTCCATGTGTCTCAAGGTGAGGAAGCAGCCTGAAATATTGATGCATGTGCAGAAAAGTTGCAGGTCATCGCAGCAGGTTAACAAGGACACCCGGTGAAGAGCAGAGAGTGCCGATATTTCTGTTCGAAATGTTTAATGTTAATGTTGTGCAACATTGGGCTCCATTCTCTTTTGTGATTATCAGATTGTGCGAGCTCTCACACAAACACGAGCAAAACCATGATTACAGTATGCGTTCAAACTGAAGCAGACATACAGTGGTGGTATCAGGAGTAGTGGCGGTAGAGGAACCCTGAGGGAGGAGACCCTCCCCATCTTGGCCAGGAGATCAGACGGGCGTCAATCGCAGATGATGTTGTTAAACGGACGGAGATTGTTGCTTTCCTCATTACTGACTTTCAAGTGGTCTCACAAGCATCATCAGTCAGAGTGCACTTTGAGTACAGCAATTATTATATTACTGTAACCATGGTGATTTATCTGCTGAGTGACTCTTACTGAGGATGTATTTAATGGAGGAGAGTGGGTGGAAGATCTGCGCGTGCATGCTGTGAGTGTACGTGTTGATAGTTAAACCCAAGTAGACAACACACTCGTTCGCACACATCATCGCTCTGATTTGACCTCTCGGCACTCTTATTTGCCAACGGTGGGAATGCAGAACTGGACATATATTCTACAAATTTCACAATTTTTGGCCTTTTCCTACACTTCCTTATGTTCTGAAGAATTTCTTCTATAAACTAATAAACATATTTTGCTGTAGACCCTGTTGATGATGTATACTGTAGATTTTAAGACTGGTTCAGTTTTTTTTTTTTGCTCAGAGGCATATGGCGGGGTTCACTCTGGGTCTTCTGCACGAAGAAACCACAAAAACACATCCTATATTACAGCCAACGCAGCCATCTGCAGCTGTAATTAACAACAGAACAGTTGATCAACAGTTACAGTAGAAATCTCGGGAAGCTGGAATCACTGAAAGTTTTTAGTCTAAGAAAAAAAACAGTTTTCTTCAGCAAAACTTCAGAAAAGATTGTTACAATACTGAAATAAATATCACAGAACGACATTTTACATATACTTTCACTGGTTATGGGACCTCCTGGGACTCAAACAAATGCTCATGTTGATCAAGCAAAAAAAAAAAAAAAATTCTAAATATTTATGTAGAAAAAAAACCAATTGCTCATAGAGGTTTAGTATTATAATAGGGTTTTTGCTCTGGTTTGTTTTTCTGGATCAATTTGATTTTTGCTCCACCTAGTGGTGATAATTGGTATGGTACGAATTAAGTATATACTTTAAAACTATAAAGATTGAACAATATTGTGTATTTATAAGAACTGTATTATCACCAGTATATGAAAAATTGCATGCAGAAAGCAGTCAGAGCACTAAGGAGCCAAAAATAAACATCTCTCCGTGACAGATGATGATGATGACAGTGATTTGTTTATGTGGTGATTTTTAACCTGAGCGCCCTAATTTATCTACGTTAATTTGCCATAATAATGCATATAATTAGGTAAATAAAAGTCGATTACAAAAAGAAAAAAATATATTTATTAGTTAAATCTCAAAGCTGTAAAATTATTAGTTCTATTCGAGAGGGAAAAGAAAAAATTGTGGAGCCACTTTACTGAGCCTGCAATAATCTGGATTCGATTGAGCTTGCCTGCGGGGTCAGAGATCGATCATTGACATCTGTTAGCAGCAGGTGGCGCTGTTGCTCTGTCTAACAGCCGCACATCTGGCGACTTTTACTGCTCTTCATTGACTGGAAATGAGAAACTACCTCCAACTTTCAGTTGTGCTGACACGGTTTTGCCTGACAAACAGCCGTTTTTTAATAGTGACATTAAAAATGTGACATTGTGTAGGTTTATCAGGGTTGGAGAGTCGAATTTATCTAAGTGCAGCTAGATAAGACTTCCCCCAAAAATAAATATTAATATTATTATCCATGAATAATAATAAAAAATGCAGTATTGCTGTTTATTTCACTCATGTTTGGTACTTGTACTGCAGGCTGGGTTAGACCCTCAGGCACATGCTGGTTCTGGTCCAAGGGCCAGATAAACGCTTCTGGGATGCTTGTTGCAAAATCTGACGTCCTAATATCCGACGTGCAGTGCTGCTTTATCTAAATGAATTGAGCAACAGCAGTCAGGGTTTTGGCACTCTGAGTGTGGGTAAAATTGTGAAATCCAACTGTAGAGGCTTTTTAAAAGGTCTCAGGTGTTGAGACACCCAACAGAAGGCACATGCGGATGCAATCTGCTGTTGGCCGGCGACGGTAAATAAATCTCACACGAAGCCTTGAAGCTTTTCCTCCACCTGCCCTCAAATTTGGATTTATCAGCAGCTGAAAGATGCCGGGGCTGCACACACCGTAGACAGGAAAGGAGGGATGTTGTGCAGTGCACGTGGTTTCGGGACCTATAGGTCTCACGCAACACATAGGAAAGGGAGTCTCCGGGGATCCCAAAGCAGGAGGTTGGATGGCAGAGAAAAACAGGATTCTGTCTCTGTATGAGGCAGAGACAAACCAAAATAGAGGCGCTGACAGTTTCCTCCATCCAGACCCGGTGGGAGAGCTTATCCAGTTTTGTTTCAGGAGATAAGAGCCGGATTTATTTATTCAGGTTGATAGCTCTGGCGCACTTTGAATGATAAAGGGAGCGTGTTTGCCCGTTCATCCATTTTCTGGATGTCAGTCAGGATTAAAGGTCATATTCCGGAGGACAAACGCGAGTATGTTAGAACCTCCGATCGAGAGCTGTGGGTTTGGGCCACTTCTCTTCATCCCTTTGTCGGTGGCCTGGTTCCTGTTTGGCGCCGCTGATCGCTCTGATCAAACATTTCCCACATGAAAACCAGCAGAAGACAAAAAAAGGAACCCACATCAAACAGCAAGGCCACCGTATTTTCATCCATTGTCTGCATCAACAGAAAAAAAAAGCGGGCCCGCGTCTAGAGTGAGAATAAAGGGAAGCGGGGCTTTTGTTGTGGTCGTCCTCCTGGTGGTGCAGAGGAAGGTGTTGGGTTCCGCGTGTGCTGGGCCTGGTGTTGATGCAGGGAGGAGACATCTGTTCTGCAGTAAGTCGCATCCGCGCTAACTTCCCTGGTGCACATGCTTCCCAGCACGGGGACTTATTGACCTTGTCCAGTGGGCGGGGGTGGTGTTGGCGGAGGGAGGAGGGCGAGGGGGCGTCCGGGCCGGAGAGGTTCCGGCAGCACCGTCGGCACAGCGGAGGAAGAACCAAGGGAGCGCTGGTGGGGCCACATCCACAGAGGAGAGAAAAACACACAAAGAGAGAAAGAAAAGAGGGATTTCCACACCTTCATTCTGCTCAATCTGGCCCTGTGTGAGGTAAAACCATCGGTTTGGATGGAAAACCGTTCGGCTCCGCAAAAAAAGGCAAAACACTTAAAAACCCAACATGAGCAGGTTTAGATTTTTTTTTCTAGACTTAAAATCGGCTGCGGAGGAATTTTGGAAAGCGGAGGTGGTGTGGATCAGCTCCACTCACCGCCCCCTAAAACCCTGAATGACAGGCGAATTTCACAGTAGTGAGAGAACAGACACACACACACACACACACACACACACACACACACACACACACACACACCAGCTCGATAAGTTTGGCTCAGTGGCACCAGCCAAACTGCCTTGGTAAACCGCGCACGTTAAAAAAGGGTCATCTCCCTCGGTCTGGCTGCAGACATCGCTAAAATCAGCTTACACACACACACAAAAGATGATTTCCACTTCCACATACCAGTCTAGGCTTTATGGTCACATGACATAATGTTTGCTGCCACATACATGCCAACACACATCCCATAAAGATTAAAAATGTCCCATTGGGAGCGCCTACTTCCACTGTCTGCACTTCCTTAATCACACGTGCGCTAATTGTGACGTCATCAATCAGGCTCTGAGGGACATGTGTGAGAGAAACACACGTATGGTGTCAGATTCTACACGTGCGCTACACCACTGCAGCAACTTCACAGGAATTTCCTCCCCCAAAGACACACGTGTCCTCCCTGATACGAAAAACTGCACAATGAAGCGGAGCCTCTTCAGGCTCCTCCGGCAAACACTTCCAACGTTGGTTTCCAAAGATCAGGCCTTGGCGTCCGACTGCCCCGCCCCTCCACAGCCCGCGGGACACCCACTTGTCCCTTTTCTGCCTGGATAAAGGAGGGAGCCCGCGGATGCTTGTAATCAGCGTATTATTGATCGTTTTAATGAGAAAGGCTCTGAGTCACTGGAGCCATTAGCCAGGATAAAGGAGGCCTAATTGTTTTGGGCGTGCACGCAGTCGCACGTGTGTGTGTGTGTGTGTGTGTTAAACGGCGTGCGCGTGTGCCCGGGCGCAGACCGGGCTAATTAAATCTATTTCCTTCCCGTGCAACTTTATTTCTCTCATAATGAAGAGGGCTAATTACGAACCCCGGACAGGGGTCACGTGCACACGACCCTCAGCATCAGAGGTTAAATCTGAGGATCCGCCTGTTTTCCCGTCTGAGCAACAGACATTCGCTCTGCGCGTTGGGACACACATCACCGGACACACACCATTACTTTCGACGGTCTGGGTGTGTGTGTTTGGAGGGGTCGGATACCCCGCTGTGGGAAACATGGCTGATTCGGGGGCCTGCGTCACTCTGCTCGCTGGCTGTTGTGGCCATCAGAAGCGCCCTGCAGGCGGGTAATCGCCTCCGCCGCCACGGCCACTCCCCCGTACAGGTCGTTAGCGACTGTCACGGCCGGCTGCCTCCCCCTCCCTCCATCCTCCGAGGTGTTAGGAGGAGAGGTAATGGAGGGGGGCCGCGTCGCCAGCCCAAATTCGTTGTGGTTCCCATTGAGTGGGACCATCATGTCCGTGCCGCTGAGCTCTTGTTTCTGCACCCCTTTTTTCCGTGGGCGGTCCCACTCTGCGGCGATGCTGCCATTACTTTTACGACTCGGTGCATTTTATTGTAATTAACCCCCTAAACCGCTGCTGCCGGCAGCGCCAAACATTCTGACTTATGATCATTTTCAACATCTCCTTTTATTTTCTAATTTTCTGCAGTGTTGACATCAGGAATTCATAGTGGTTTCTTTTTTTTCTCCTCTTTGTTTAGAAGCTATAGAGAGATGTTAAACGTTACGATGCTGATTTCATCGCTTCTGAATGGAAACGTGGCCGAGCCCGACGTCAGAGCGGATGTTTTAGCTCAAGCGGAGCAACAACACAACTCTCAGAGCCCAACAGTGGTTCTCTTCATGGAAAGGTGGAGGCTTGTAGCTCCGAGAACGAGTCCCTCTACCTTCCTCTCCCTTCCATCACACGTGCTGCTGGCATTCGGTTGGGTACACCATTTTACACCTTGTGTGTGTCTGTGTGTGTGTGTAGGGGAGTTAGCATCATTCCAGCAATAAACTAGCGCTGCAGTCAGGCTCGCACATGGGAACAAACAGCCCATTAAACCCAGGCCTTCACATATTACTGTAATAAAAGCCTCTGCTCTCAACTTTATGGGCTTTTTAATTATGTCTATTCGTCTTCTGGGCTCACGAGCAACAGTTCACGATGAGCCCCATTTCATGAACACTCCACCACTGGCAAAAATTGGAGGTGGGTGGAGGGGCGGAGGGATGGAAAGGAAAAACCGAAAATGGCTGAACACTAAAACAGGGCTTGGGTTTGTGTTTCACCTCACAGCACAGAGCCAATGGCACCCCCTGCTTTATTTTTATATTATTATTATTATTTTGTTCATGTTTTAAGGGTTTTCTTGGTCTCTGATGTGGATTAGCAGAAAGATGGAGAAACCCCACGAGGCCCAATCGAATTACACGGCGGCTCCGTGCGAAGGGAGTGTATTGGATTCTGGGCCCAGCTGCAGGCTTGCTCCCAACTCACCACAGAAACCATCCGTGCACACGTCCAGCACCAGCGGCTGCCACTCTGGTCTGCCTCATACCTCTCATGCTCTTTCCTCATTGTGTAGACACACATTAAGCGGTGTATTTATGTTAATCATATCTTGGAAAAAGCATGAAAGCCCGACTGACGTTAAATCAAGATGGCTGAAGACCAATAACGTACGGTAACTCAACGTGTGCATATTTTATGGGGCTGCAGCTTCACCCCTTTTAACCCATTTCAGTCAATAAATAGATAACCTGCACTGATGAAAGGAAAAGGAACACAAGCGGCTGGTTTTGTCAGTATATAAACAGATTTTGCCATCGACTGCGCCTTCGCTTCGCGCTAAAGGCTAACCCTTTTAACGGTATTTTTACACTCCATCAGAACGCTGACTCGTCAGTGGCAGATACCGGAAAAGTGTCGTTACATCGTCCATGACAAGTGCAGCGGAATAAAAAGGGAAAGTGAAAAATAGGCGTAGAAATATTTTATTTCCTGACATCAAGTAGAAACAGTATAAATTGTTGGTTTGCTCATCCCGATGCAGACGACTGCGCCAAGGAACGCCAGCAGCACCAGAGCCACCATGGTGCCCGCTCCACGCAGCAGGACCGCGGAGGAAGAGGAGGCTTGGGGAGGAAGAGCAAAAAGCAATCAGGGCCGGTTCTTTGAGTTGGAAGGTGAGGCCAGAAGCGGGGAGCTCAAGGCTTTTTCCACCTGTTGGGGATTGAGGAGCCGGCTCCAGAGGGAGCTCCGGGGCGTCTTCCTCCAGCAGGATCACCTCCAGACTGGCTCGGCCCTCCCACTGGGAAACTGGAAAGTCTGGTTGCATCCATGGAGGAAGGAAAACAAAACAATCGACCCAAACGGGCAATTAAAACAGAAAACTGACAAAATGCAGAAATAGAAGAAAAGCAAGGTCAAAATGGGGTTCTGGGTTCCTGCTCCTGTAGACCGTACCCACATCCGCTGCCAGTCGTCTTTTCCGTTTCCGCTCGTCACAGCTGGTCTCACAGCAGCGACACACCACGTTGTCTCCATCAGACGCCACCCATCTGCCCGCAGTCAAACGCCAGTGATGTTAGAAACAGTGCAGGGATCTCCACCATCAGGGCGGAGGGACGGTGGGGCAACGGACCTGCTGGCTTCGGTCAGGAACGAGCAGGCTTTGTGCTGCGAGTCAACGGGAGCCGAGAGTGTCATTGCCTTCAGGTGACATGTGATGTAGATCTATGAAAAGACAATTAAAAAAGACGGTTAATTCATGTTAACAGCGGTAAAAATACATAAACTAAAAATAAAAAACAAAAACATTAAAAGTTCTAATGTGCTGTCTTGAAATGTTGCTATTGCAGAAGTTTGCCGCTAGGTGTCACCTTTTAGACAGTGAAACGAGCCCACGAGGGCGACCATTGCCTGCTGCATGTTCTGTCACGTGTTTCCACGCAAAGTTGTTTCAGTTTAAATTAAATTGTAAACAAAAATAAAAATGTTTACAACCACATTTGCTCAAGTATCGACGGAAGAGTTTCAGGAGAGAGAAGGTGTTTTTTTCCCCCCATCATGCACCTTGAGAAAAAGATAGGAATATAAACTTTAATCTGAGTGCTTAGCAGAAATTCTATTTCTTGGTTACTAAAGCCTTAAGTAGAGTTTCACATTTTTTCCCCTAATGGACAGTTCTAATATTCTACCCAAGTACCAAATCTACCAGCAGAATCATTTCGCTTTCCACAGAAACAAGGTGTGATACTCATCTCTGCTGGGAGAAACACACACGCAGCATTTTCCCGGGCCAAGCACAGACTGGCCGCTACGTACTGAATTGTTGCCGGGTTGGTTCTGGTGGAACCTAAAGGCCTTCAGCTGGAACTGAAGTTTATCCTCCTGGCTCCTCTGCAGGAAGACAGATTTGGCCCCCGTCTGCTTACTGTCGTTTAGACACCTTATATGGCAGAAAAAGACGTGCGTGTTCGTAAACACTCTTCCTCACAGGACAATAAACGCTCCTGACAGACACAGCGAGAACGCGGCTGTAACTTTAATCCTCTTTATTATGACGAGCGGACTCTTTTGGACAAACAGCAGTGTTTCTGTGTTGACGTTACAGTTTGGTTTGTTCTCACCCGTGGTTGGCGATGAAGGGGTATCTGGGCTGGGAGTCCGGGTTGGGGCCCACAGTGGCCGCACAGCTGTCCACATAGATCCTGAGAGGAACGTGGAAACCACGAAGGACCGCCGCCTCGATGCGAATCACGTCGCTCAGGAAGAAGACGTTAGACTGTCTCGGTGACTGCCAGTCCTCTACTCCAAATCAAAAGATGAGAAAAACAAATGGAAAAAGCAGAGCAGCTGATTGAATATACCAGAGCAATAAAAGGTTATTGGTAAATAGGATTATGATAACTAAATTTGTCTTTGCAGCATGATCAACCCAGATAAGGAACAGTCAAGGGCCTGTTTCTGACTGAAAAGCTTTTCTATAAAAGATGTCCTTAACAGGGCTGCGCTCATTTTACAAAAACTTGTTTCAGAAGTTAGGACTCACCTTGCCAACATTAGGACATTTGAGTCATGTTCCCACCTGTCGTGAGACGCAGCGAGAAGTGCTGCTGTTTCTCCGCTTGCATCATGGCAGCAAACGTCATCCAGGTGGGCCTCAGGGCGTTGCTGCTCACGTAATGTCTCCTAAGAGGACAAGTCATGCAAGAACGACGTCCACATCTGTCACAGGTGGTGAAACTGACAACTTAGCTGCTGCAGGACAGAAGAAGCCAGGTTTGTTTAGTACAAATGATGCCACAGAGCCTAAAACTAACCAGCAGGTTCTCACTTTAGCAGCATTACAGTACCGGTTCCATGGAAGAAGGTGCAGGAGGTACAGGAAGGGTTCAGCAGCACCCCCTTTCGGTGAACATAAAGTTCCCCAACCAATCAATTTACTCCATCTATCTAACAGTTTTATAAGGCAGTTTGGAAGATTGAGATGGTTAGGGTGTGAAACGCCACCCGTGGGTGGCAGGCAGACACCAACTGACACTACTTTTTGTGCTTTTGTTTTTTGGGCGGGGCAGGAAGGTCACTGCATACCTTTGATAGAGACATTCAATCAGCACCTCTGCAGGGTTGGTCTTTAAGATGACCGTGTTACCGATGGGCGTCGGCAAATACACAAGGAGGAAGGAGTAGACGAGGGCGTCTTCAGTCATCTGAAGTAGAAGGCAAAAAGCAGCCAGTTTACATTTTTGACACAAAAAAAGGAAAGAAAGAAGAGCACACCCATGAGGTACTGTTGCAGCCATGCAACTCCGTCTGGAAGCCCAGGATGCGGTCGGAGGCTGGTCGGGCCACGCAGCCTCCTAAGGTCAGGTCAGTGGGATGGATAAGCTGACCGTTGCCTAAGAACAAAAGCAGAAAGGTGCCATTTAAATAAAGAACCGTTGCCTGAGGTCGTTTCTTTTCCTGGAGCAGTCGATAACACTCAGGTTCAGCTGCGGGACAAACAAAAGCCTTTTTTTTCCCAGTGTAAAGTCAGCGGATCTGACCAGCCGATGCGAGCGAAATGCTTCTTTCTCAGAGCGAAAGAAATTAGCAGAGACATAATATCGATCAGCCAGTCGGTGCCATTTGCAGCAATCAGCGCCGACTGTCCCATCTTTAACGATCCGTTCAATTTCCCCAAGTCCGGGCCTCTAACCCAACCCCGGCATGTTAAATGTTCCCATGTAGACAAAAACGCCGAGACACGATGGATCAATCCAGACAATCAACCGGCGGCATTACCCAAGAAGTCCTGTTTGACTGCCACCAGAACGTCTTCTTCTCTACAGTGCGCTGCCACGCTGGAGGCAGGTACAGGCACCCGGTGGTCCGTGATCACCCGCACCTGTGAGATTGTTTGGATCTAATTACACAGAGCCGGGTGGGCAGAGGTCACCGACTGGGTTTCGGAAAAGCACCCTGGATTCTGGCCCCAAAGGTGGATTCAGATCTGGGCCCTGGATGGAGATGGGCCTGTGGACGGGTTCCTCCACACCCGGTGGCTCAGAGGTTGTGTGTCCCGTGTCCTCTGACCTCTGTGGATCTTTGAGGGGTTTCTGGGCTTCCTCCGTCTCTGCGGCTGGCCTCCGGAGCTGGTAGATCCTGACGCGGTAGCTGACGTGCGCCCTGGGCTGCGGGCCCGCTCCATCTGGCCAGGTTTGGTTCAGAGACCCATCGGCGCTGCCGTTGACCTGATTTTCGGCGGCACAGATTTTTCCTCCAGCGATTAGAAGCACAATCCCTACGGAAACCACCACCCTGGACCCCATCCCAAAGGACCGCGCAAAACCCGGCAAATTTGGTGTTTTCAGAGGTCGCCGCTGCTTTTGTCTTTGGACTCTTCTGGAACCGTGTCTCTGGCTCCGCCCACTGCTGATGACTTAATTGGGTTCCAGCCTGGGCGATGACCTTTAAAGCCTTCCTCCCACTGGGGGGACAGGTAGAAATGTTCTCTGGAAGACAGAGGAGCATGTTTCTCTTTAAAGCCACTGAGAACAAAAAGGAGGAATATTTTCCAGGTTCATTTTGAACGCAGATACACATTTTTAGCAAATAACTCGAAAATACTTTTTTAATATGGTGTTGACAGGAAATATGGTGCATTAAAACCTACAAACCCTTTACATTTGCATGAAAAATGGTCTCTGTGTGGGGGGAAATATGGTAGAAAAAACAGTTGGACAAAAAAGAAAGATGGATTAAAGAAAAAGAGTGGAAAAACTAAAAAAAGACCATTCTTGAAGTTTAATATATGGCCCAAACTCCCAAAATGCTGCCAAATTTCTGCGGGCGGTGACAGTAATGAATAAAGACTTTTATGAACAGGCACAAACCTGACGCGGACCCAGAGGGCCTTTCACGGGCCCCTCGAGGCAGCTCAATCAACAGTCCACTCAGGGAGTCAGAACCCGGGTTCTTCGCTGCGCCCCGTGGTCTTAAATGTCGAAACCATGTGGTCAAGAGAGTTACTCATAAAAAAAGAGAAAAAGTATTTACGGTCATCCTTGCTGGGATCCCAAATGTCACCAGTTTAATGTATGTGTTTGACAGGGGGAAGCGAGTGTGTGTTGAAGCTGGGCCAGGAGCCGGGCTCACGTAACACACACGACCTCTGTCGCACATGTCAGATGTGCAGTCATGGCAACACAAGGCCAGTTTAAAGGGCCAAATATTTATTTTACGATTCATAACATCATGTATTTAATATCTTTGCGTGTTGGTCCTTTTCCCCACGAACCTGCACACACACCTTCAGGTTAAACGTTGTTAAGATCCATAACAAGACATTTCCAGATATACACAAATAAAAGTAATACAAAGACAGATACACACAGATACCCATCCACATCTGTAGCACATGTGGAAAACATTACCTTCTCTCCTCTTTGTTCTCTTTTCTGCCATTTATCATCCAAAGTACGTTTAGAAAGTCCAGTCTCTGATTTCTCAGATCTGACAAATGCACTTCCAGTAAGTAAAAATGGCTGAACGGCTTAATATGATTTTATTTAAGGAAACCTGTGTTCTAAAAGCCGGATTGATTTAGATGGCTTCCCCTTGATGCAGACGAGCGGATCCATGCGGACCTACAGGAATACATTACAGCTGTCAGGATCTTCCTGCAGACTCCCCAAGCGGAGCCGCGGCTATTGTCAGGAACCGCCTTTTATCTTCTGCTGATCAGCCACCAAACAAAGAGTGGGGAGGTGTGTGTGTGTATGCCTGTGCCTGTGTGTGTGTGTGTGTGTCCCCACCACTGCCAGTCAGGCTCCCTCTCTAACTTGGTTAGCTTCCTGTAATTTGGCCCCTAGAGGTCCCTAATGTGGGACCCTCGTGGGGGCTTCTAAGAGCGGGCCCAGCAGCTTCGACCTCCTCGCCGCCGCCGCCGCTCCCATCAGCTTCTGTTTCCAATAATCCTGCCACAGTCCCAGGAGGGAAAAAAACAAACAAAAAAATGGGTGATGCAGGTAAATAGAGGCTGTTTAGACAATAAACGCACGCACGCACCTACCAGATGGAGAATCGACAGGCCCGATGATTCACCAACCATGCAGATGCTTGGTGACACATGCACGTGTGGCCCTCGTCAGGATTTGCTGACAGCACCAAGTCGCAGCGACGGCTCGGTTTTGGCCCGTGTTGCTCGGCGCCATACGGATAATGGAGGCAGAGGCTCATTAAAAGCGTGTAGTGGGAGATGGAGGAGTTGGAACCTGCTGTTGTCGTGGGCGAGCAACATTCGAGAGCCGCCTGTTTTCATGCAGGTTGTCGGCAGGGGGATTGGCGCGGGACACGGAGAGATGCACCGGCATGTGTTTTTAGGAAGACTGGAGTCAGTTATGGAGCTGCCGTTCTAAAAAACACCCCAGTCTTTTAAAACAAAAGGAAGAAATGAGATATGGTGGTATAAGGAGTAACTTTTGGCACCGATGGGGATATTACTGCAGTAAAAGTCCCAGAATTTAATATTAATTTTACTTCAACTGTCAAGAGTATAAACAGCACAATTATATTTAAATTGAGCGGCTTAAACTTAGAAAACTAGAATAAATGTTGTAATTTCTGCATGTCACAGCCTTTAAGTAAAACAAACATTTAATCTTAATTTTTTTTTAATAAGCTTTCTTTTAAAGGAACAAGCAAACACTGGAGAAAGTGTAGAACAACCCGTGGGAGCGTGGAGAGGAGGCGCGGACAGAAGTCTGCGTGTGATGGGGGAGGATGGGAGGAGACTGTGAAAACAAAGGAGGTGAAGAGGAAAAATATGGTGGAGGTCATCCAACGTCGGGGTGTCGGATATCAAGACGACGGCGCGATTCTCCCTGATGGGAGCGACGTGGAACAACAACACGCTGGGCTCCGATTCACAGGCCAGAACCTGCACATTCTCACACACACACACGCACGAACATTCACGCGTCACACCGCTGCCGACCACACACGTCGCTGCTCCTGTGGGGTGACGGCATCCCACGATCCCCGTTCATCATGTGACCGTGAACGACACTGAACATTGTCCCGGCTACTTCGGCCTCCCCCCCCCCTCCTTGGGGGGCAACCACCCGTCTCTGGGTGGATTTGAAGGGGAAGATTGACAGGCGCCGTCGCCCCTTAGCCGAAACATCCCAGATGACCTTTGACCTGCGGAACCCACCCACAGCACCTCCACAGTTGTGTTAAATTATATTAGCGTTTACATTATCTGAGTGATGAACAATGGAAGCACTAACCTGATCATATTCAGACAGTTTGACTCCATTAACATCTGAATTCTTCATTTCTCTCTTCTAGTATATTTGTGTTTGTTCGTGACTCTTTTAATTCTCAGTAGTATTGATATAAGTCAATATTTTAGATTTTTTAATTATTATTCAGCGCATGGAGCATTTTGGTAGGTAATGATCATTTTAATTATGATGACATGCCACCGGATAGATAAAGTTGTTTGTGTTTCATGTGTAATTGATATTCAGCTTTTTAACAAATTACTCTAATGACATAATGAGACATTTTAAAAAAACTGTTTTGCTAATGAATTTGCTGTCAGATGCAAAGCCAAAGACTCTGCACTGCCCCCTGGTGGCTGGCTGCAGTAAATCCCATCATGAGGATGTTTATTCAAGGCAGGTGGAACTTGAGTTGGACGGGTTCATTTCACGCGGTGAAGCGTGGGTAAACCTTTCCGAGCTTGCGAGAAGGCTTCTCTTGCCCGGCTCTGTTTCCCGGTTCCAAGGTTGCAAACTCCAGCTGCAGCTGACATCGCCGGCGCCCGATGGCACAGGGAAAAAGTGACGAAGCGTCTTTCAAACTGGATTAGCCGGTTTGCTTGCTGACTTTAGCAGATTTAAAGTGGAACAGGCCAAAATTAGTATATGCTCTCCCTATAATCCTATCCTACCACAGCAAATGCAGCTTTTTGAGCTAGGAGGTGTGCAGCCATCAGATCCTCTTCTGTTGCTGTTTCCAGTAAATCCGACAGCAACAGGAGAGTTCCTGATGACGGTCTAATGGGGCTAATAAGTGCTTCTTTTTCACTCTCCTCTTTCCTGTCACTTTTTAAATGACTGTTATGGATTCAAATGTATAGGTGACCTTTAGGTCCCTCGCTGGCTTCGGAGAAGACGGATGACAGCAGTGCATTAACATATGGAGGATGCTTTTAACGGGGGCGCTTCGCGGTGCCGTTTGAGCGTGGGCGGGTGCCAGCGTGGGGGAAGGGATCAAAAGGCAAAACCTTGCTCCTGAAAATGACCCTTTTTTTTTCTTTCATTTTAAAACCATTCCAGGACACAAATGGTGCGATTAAAGGCCTTCCTTACATGGCCCGCTACAGTAGGGTGGCTCTCTCTCTCCCTCTCTCTCCGCCGCTCCCTCCGTTATACTGCAATTCGAGCCTTTTGTTTAATAAACAATTTGTCAGTGATGTATTGAACGCTGGCTCTAATTCGATTCTCTGCAATGTGTGGGGGGAGGAAGCTGCCTCCCCCCCCTCCCTCCACAAAGTCACACATGCTCGTTTTTGACCGCGCATCTACGGGTGCAGGGACGAGGATGAAGGAGCGATCCTTAAGGGTTTGCAATTACATCTAAACGGCATAATCAGACATGATGGATGGCGATTGCCTTTCCACAATGTCTAGACCTCAGCTCCACCAGTGCAACAAGGTTATACTGGAGTGGGAAGATGAAAGATTTAATAGTTCAGTTCTGCTGTGTGCCGGGCCTGGCTCTTTTTTTCCTCCCCTTCCACTCATGTGCAGTCCACCCACGCCCCCTCACTCCCGCCGTGACCCTCTGACATTTCAATCGGAGAAAAACAGCCGGCATTTCTGTGTAAAAGTGGCTAAATGACTTCAGACATTCTAAAAGGAACTGAGAATGTAAATGCGATGTGACAGTTTTGCTTTGTTTTGCGGTTTAGTCCTCCACTTTTTTTGTAATCTGGGAGTAAACCAAGAAAAGACAAGCTCGTCTCCCTTCAGGGAATCCAATACTTTGATAAAATAAAGTCATTCAGGTAAACAAGCTTCATCTCCTCTAGGAAATTCACAGGAATTTTCTGGCCAAAATCTATGGAACATTTCACTTGGAAATGCAAAACTCGGTCAGCCCTCTACTCAGTCACCTGCAGGATTAAATGTAACTTTTTAACCATGATCAGAGCTTTTTCTGCAAAGCAAACTTCTAATAAAAGACTCCAGAAGCAAAGGATGGATTTTTGTTTGGAGTTCATCTCCGTCAACAGGGGGCGCTGTGGGACCAAAGACAGCAGCCAGAGGAGCCTGCAGGCAGCAAGCTGACAAACCTGAGAGGTGGATCCAAGGATCCAAGACACCGGGACAACATGGCCTGTTGAATAAAGGGCCCAGTTTGTGGGATCTGAGGTGAGACGGAAGAAGAAGAATTGGGCAAATGTTTCCTTGGCAACGTCTGACATTTGTTATTATCTGGCAAATGAAAAATAATGCAAAAGGGAGAAGGGCGGTTAGCATAGTGCTGACCAAAGTGGTTGTAGCTTCAGCACTTTTAGACACGTGCGCAGCAAAGCAGCTAGTAAACGGGAAACGAGGGATTTGTTTCCCAGACAGGATGAACGAATGAGGTCACTCAGAAGCTGTCACCAGTGAAGAAGAAGAGGGGAAGGAAGAGACGTTGCCATGGCGCCCTGTGCTTCCTGATGCGCGCATCTTTTATTGCCGTTGTTGATGTTGGCACCAATCTGGCAACAGCACCCACCACCGCATCTCCAGAGAGCGCCATTACCCACAACCCCCCGCCCCCCCCCCCTCCCTCCCCTCCACGCCGTCACCTGAAACGCCACCATCTCCCTCACTCCGTTTCTGCTCCGCTGGTCAGACGGAGGAAGCTGTCGCTGGGGAGGATCACACAGATGTTCAGAGAGGGGACGACGACAAACAACTCAAAAATAGACACCATCCCCCTGACAGAAATACACATTTCATGTGCCGGGAGCGGCTGTTCCTGTTGTCACCGCTGATGTCGGAAACAGAGAAGAGACGGAGACGTGTCTCGTTTTCTTTTCCTGATCAACGGGGCCTTTGGTGCAGCTGAGCCCACCTCGCTCAGAGCGGCTGTGACTGGCTCTGCGAGGCTGCCTGCAGGACGGCCGTGTTCATCACTTTTTAATCAAAGCTGCGTGTGTGTGTGTGTGTGTGTGTGTGTGTGTGTGTGTGTTTTTCCCTACATGGACGTGACTCACACAAACTTGATTTTGCAGCCACAGAGATGACAGAGACGCAGCCTACTTAGGGCACTTTCCCAGGCCTCTACTGGGAATAACGAGCTGCCAAAGTTATGTTCAGCACCAGGTTAGCTGAAGTTACACCCAAATAGGTCAGACAAGATCTCACCCCCCCGCCCCCAATCTAAAATAGAATCAGTTACACTCAAGATTGTACATTGGCAAGGAAAATCAAGGAGGGAACCTTCAGCAGGACCTTCTGGATGAGGGGGATCTCCCTCATGGCGAGTCGTAACGTTCATTTCCAGCATCGGCTGAAACAGGAAGCCAACAGCGTAGAGTTCGCCACTCCCTAAATCTGTCCGTCCTCCTCCAGAGCTCCAGTTTTCGCCCGTAATCGTTAATGAAATCACATTTTCTTGGCTTCTCGACACCGAGCGTCATATATTGTAACGGTAGCATGTAGAGAAAAGCTGCTATCGGGCCACAACTGCATAAAAAGAAGCAGTAATTGGGGATTTCTGAGCCTTCCCAGAAGTAAAAGAAAATTAAAGCATCAGGCAAAAGCAGCATTATTGTTTTGGGGTTTTTTTTGTTTTCTCCTGCTGGCTGGAGCTTGTAGGAAAAAAAGCCAGCCAGGAAACAAAAGTTTTGCTGGACTAGCTTCGACTCCCTGCTGTCTGACCTCCCTCAATTGCGCTTTAAGGTTGGCTGGAAAGTGAAAAACTAGCATCTCTCTCTCTCTCTCTCTCTCTCTCTCTCTCTCTCTATCTCTCCTCTGCCAGCCATCCATTAAAATGCAAACACCCACGCCAAAACGATGACTGGAAAGCGCAGCAGAAACAAACGGCTGTGTGAAATAGCCGCTGGTGCGGGAATCGCTCCTGCCCTAATGTAGGAAGCTCCCAGCAGCTCTGACGGTAAAAAAACAGCTGAAAAGCAGTTTCTCATCCCACCCCACTAAAATTCACTCTGACATTCCCAGAGATATTTACCTTGTAAAGATCTTGACATTTAGCTGCATGCTCTAATACCATCCTGAAACATGAATAAGGAGGGGGGCCTCGCAGGGCCTTTGTTAACAGGTATTGATTGATAGCAAGTGGGGAGGTAAAGGAAGGAGCAGGTACCACCGGGGGGAGCCACTTTTCACTGATGATCTGTTAACCTTGTCAAAAGATGTCACCCGCTGCCTCAAACCTCCTCGCTGGCCATCGGAGACTATACGCGCCTCTCCTGTCAAGGCGAAAGTCCAGCCTCAAGCGTAATGCACGAGTTAGTCGCAGGAGGTGGACAGCCCAGTCGATACTTGGAGGCAGCGACCAGCTGAGGATAACTGAAATCTTCGCGTCGTATGGAAGAAGAAAGGTCTTCTCAGCAGGAGTTTTACGCTGACGTGTGCTCCGATTATAGGTTTTCACTGTAAAACTGTGTAGCTAACCAGACAGACCTGTTAGAAGAGGAGGTTTGGAGCCATTTAAATGATTTGTTTGAGTTTATTGGAGTATTCAACTTTCAACCTGACAGCAAATCATCAGTTTCCCATCATTTAATTACCACAATATTAGTGTGTGTCCTAATTTTGGAATCAGTAGAGAATTCTGCATTAAGTGTAAATTTTGTCTGAGAATAATAAGACACATGCAACAGGTGAGGTCAAATTAAGCCGGTTTGATAGTAAAAAAACAAAATAAAATGTGTTTGCTTAAACGTAGCCAGCAGTCTTTCAGCTTTCCTTTGACTGAGCTGCAAATGCCTCGGCCAATTCCATATCTGAATCTATAGTGTTTGATATTGCAAATTCATCCCTCTGCTTCCCACTGGGTGGAGGTAGTGCTTGGCATTCCAACAGCGCTGTGAAAGCTGCTAAAAGGAGAAAAATAGCTTGATCTTGTTTACTGCCTTTGTGTGCTAGCATGCTGTAAGAGTAGGCATTCCAAAAACACGTAAAAAAAAATGCTCCCATCTGTTGTATCTGCCAGTGTTGTCCTACTGGTGCAGAGACTCCTAAACCATTGGCAGGTGTAAACGGTCGTGGCGTTTCTGCTCCGAGGTGAAGCGAGGACCTGTCCGCCATCACCAGGCCCGATTCTGCTCCCAACCCTCGACAACAACGAGCCCGCCTACGGAAAACGGATGGATCTGCTGGAGCTATCCTGCGCTGCAGAAGATCTGATGCTGAAATCTGAGCTGTAATTAAGACATACTGCAACCCAACTATATAAGCTGATCTTTACGATTGTGGCGCTAAAGGAGAGCCGCAGGGAATTCAAAATGAACGCATATATTACTGCAGCCGATTCAGGAATCTTCAGGAGATGGAAATGACTGCATACATTAGGAAATTTTATTCTAATAGCGTAATTTGTTGCACACAGTGGCTCAGGCTAATTCAGCTTCCTCCATTCTATGAAAAGCAGTTGAAGGTAATTACATGAGATTGTTTTTAATGGAAGACAGATGGATTACTGCAGGCTGCAGCTGAATCAATACTTTAACACCCTCACAAACTACATTATTTGCTAAAATTGCCACTGCTGATTGGTCACCATTAGTCATTTGAATTTCATTTGAAATGGCTGTAAGGTTGGATTAAAGACAGTCTTTCATTTTGGGAGTGGAGCTGCAGGAGTCGTAGAGTTGGGTGCCGAATAAACCAAAAGTAATGAACGAGTACACTTTTGGGGAGC